>PVLD010022342.1:0-21321 GCA_004027595.1 Dinomys branickii | reverse complement strand
AGCTTTGCAGTATAATTTCAGGTCAGGGATTGCGATTCCACCTGACTTGTCCTTATTGCCCAGGATTGCTTTTGCTATTCTGGGTCTCTTCTGGTTCCAGATGAATTTGAGGCATATTTTCTCTAGATCTGTGAGGTATGTTAACGGTAGTTTGATGGGAATTGCACTGAATCTGTACAACAGTTTTGGTAGTATGGCCATTTGTACAATGTTAGGTCTTCCTAACCATGAGCATGGTATGTTTTTCCATTTACTGAAATCCTCTTCAATCTCCTTTTTCAGAGTATTGTAGTTTTCACTGAATAAATCTTTCACATTCTTTGTTAGATTGATTCCTAAGTATTTCAATTTCTTGGTTGCTATTGTAAACGGTATGGTTTCCTCAATTTCTCTCTCAGTCTGTTTGTTGTTCATGTACAGGAATGCTATTGATTTTTGGGTGTTGACTTTGTATCCAGCTACATTGCCGAGTTTGTCAATTAATTCCAGGAGTTTTCTTGTGGAGTTTTTGGTGTCCTCCATGTATAGTATCATGTCGTCTGCAAATAGTGATAGTTTGACTTCTTCCTTTCCTATCCTTATTCCTTTTATTTCTCTCTCCTGTCTGATTGCTCTGGCTAGTGCTTCCAGAACTATGTTGAATAGGAGTGGTGACAATGGACATCCTTATCTTGTTCCTGACTTTAAAGTGAAAGTTTTCAGTTTGTGTCCATTTAGTATGATGTTGGCTGTTGGTTTGTTGTAGATGGCTTTGATCAGGTTGAGGTAGAGGCCATCTATTCCTATTTTTTCTAAGGTTTTAACATGAATGAATGTTGGATTTTATCAAAAGCCTTCACTGCATCTATTGAGATGATCATGTGGTTTTTGTCTTTAACTGTATTAATATAGTGCATTACATTAATTGATTTACAAATATGGAACCATCCCTGCATTCCTGGGATGAGTCCTAACTGGTCGTGGTGTATAATTTTCCTTATGATTCGCTGTAATCTATTTGCCAGTATTTTGTTGAGTATCTTTGTATCTATGTTCATTAGTGAGATTGGCCTGTAGCTCTCTTTCTTGGTTGGGTCTCTCTCTGGTTTTGGTATCAGTATAATACTTGCCTCCAGAAATGTGTTGGGGAGAGTTGCTTCCTTTTCGATTTCATTGAAGCGTTTGAGGAGTGTTGGCATTTGATCTTCTCTAAATGTTTTATAGAATTCTGCTGTGAATCCATCAAGGCCTGGGCTTTTCTTTGTTGGTAAGTTTTTAATGATGTTTTCAATCTCATTAATTGATATTGGGTTATTCAGGATTTTTACGTCTTCCTGATTCAATTCTGGTTATTTGTACCTTTCTAGGAATTTGTCCATTTCTTCTGTATTTTCTATCGTATGGGAATACAGATTTTCAAAGTAAGTATTAATGATCTTTTGTATTTCTTTTGGATCTGTAGTGACTTCCTCTTTTTCATTCCTATTGCATGAATTTGAGATCTTTACCTTATTTCTTTGATAAGGTTGGCTAGGGGTTTATCAATTTTATTTGCTCTTTCTAAGAACCAACTCTTTGATTCACTAATTTTTTGTAGAGTTTTCTTCATCTGAATTGCATTAACTTGTGCCCTCTGTTTTATAATCTCCTCCCTTCTTTAGGCTCTTGGTTTGGCTTGTTGCTCTTTTTGTAAGAGTTTGAGATGTATCATTAGGTTATTTATTTGCTCTCTTTCTATTTTCTTTTTTATATGATTTCATTGCTCTAAATTTCCCTCTGAGGACTGCTTTCATTGCATCCCACTGATTCCGATAGGTTGTACTTGGATTTTCATTCATTTGTAGGTAATTTTTAATTTCTTCTTTAACTTCTTGTGTGACCCATTGGTTATTCAGGAGGTTGTTATCTAATTTCCATGTGTTTATGTGGTTTTTGGAGTTCTCTTTGTCATTAATTTCCAATTTTATTGCACTGTGGTCCGATAATATGCATGGGATAATTTGAAGTGTTTTGCATTTCGGTAGATATGCTCTATGGGCTATAATGTGGTCTATTTTGGAGAAAGACCCACGTGCAGCTAAGAAAAATGTGTATTCTGATGCTGTGGGGTCGAATACTCTGTGTATATCTACTAAGTCCATCTGTTCACACTTTTGGTTCAGGTCTGTTATTTTTTTGCTGAGTTTCTGTCCAGTTGACCTGTCTCTTTGCGTCAGAGGGGTGTTTAGGTCCCCTATTACAATAGTGTTATTAGTTATTTGATTTTTTACGTCTGCCAAAATTTGACTTGTAAAGTTAGGTGCTCCATTGTTTGGTGCATAAATGTTTAGGATCATTACCTCTTCCTCTTGTAGATTTCCCCTAACTAGTATGCAGTGGCCTTCTTTGTCTCTTTTGATTGTTTTTGGTTTGAAGTTTACATTGTCTGCAAACATAATAGCTACCCCTGCTTTTTTCTGGGGGCCTGTTGCATGGAGAATTGTTTTCCAACCTTTAACTTTCAACCTATGGATTTCTTTTTGAGTAAAGTGTGTTTCCTGCATAAAGCCTATCGTTGGATTGTGTTCCTTAATCCAGTCTTCCAATCTTTTCCTTTTGACTTTTGAGTTGAGCCCATTTACATTAATGGTTATCATGTTTGTATGTTGGCTTATTCTAGTCATGTTATTTACTTGAAGTTTTCCTTCTTTTGCTGACTGTTTAATTATTTGTTCTGTTTAGGGAGTTATTTCTGTAGCTGTTCTTGGGATTGTGGTCTATTTTTTCTCTGTCTAGAATATCTTTTAGTGCTTTTTCCAATGCTGGTTTGGCCCTCATGAAGTTCTTCAGTTGTTCTTTGTTGTGGAAATATTTTATTTCTCCATTGAATTTGAGGGATAATTTTGTAGGATACATCAGTCTGGGTTGGATGTTGTTTTGTCTGAGAATCTGTAGTATCTCGCTCCAAGCTCTTTTTGGTTTCATGGTTTCCGTTGAGAAGTCTGCTCTGATTCTGATGGGCTTTCCTTTATAGGTGATCTATTTCATTTCTCTAGCAGCTTTTAAGATTGTGTTCTTTTGCTGGATATCTGGGATCTTGACTATTCTATGCCTGTGTGTGTTTTTCTTTGGGTTGTGGATCACTGGGCTTCTATCTGCCTGAATTATCTGAACTTCAGTATCTTTTACCTTGTTTGGGAAATTTTCTGCTATGATTTCAGCAAATATTCTTTTTATATCGTTTGTGTGATCTCCTGCTCTTTCACACACTCCTATAATTCGAATATTGTTATGTTTTGCCTCATCTTGGAGCTGTTGGATTGACTTTTCTTGTGTCTTTGATGATATCACGAGATTCTTCCTTTCACGCTCATAAGCTGCCATGCTGTCTTCAAGTTCTGAAATTCTATCTTTGGTTTCATTTAAACGGTGTTGCATGCTTTCAGCGTTAGTTTTCAAATCCTGGCATTCTCTTTGGACCTGTTTCATTCTTGGTAATTCATTCCTAAATTGCTCTTGTAACGCTTCCATTTGTTTCCTATTTTCTTCTAGTCTTTTGTCTATTTCTTCTCTATGTGTACGGAACATTTCTTCCATCATTATTTTCAGCTCGTTTTTTGCCTGAGAGATCATTGCAGGTATGTGGCTTATTTCAGCTTTAAGCTCTTTTATGGCCTGTTGGAGTTGTTTCGTTTCGGATGCAATTGTTTCATAACTTGGAGGTATGTGGCTTACTGATTCCCCTGTATCCTCGCATTCAAAACTTGTTCTGGGTGGGGTTGAGTTTTGAGACTGCGTTTTGTTCCTCTGTTTTGCCATTTTTGGGTATCAGATTCAAAATGTGGAGCTATAAATTCCCCAGGCATTTCAGCAGGCAAAGGTCTGCTGCAGAGGCTTCTCCAATGTTTCCTTCTCTTTGGGAGAATGTCCCTTAAGCTGTCTGCTGAGATTTCCGCTTCTACTCCCTACCCCGAGACCTGACTGGGGCACATAAACAGCTCGCCACCCCAGGGACCTTGCAGGCAGGCCCAAAAAATCACATCTTTATCCATTGCTTAGTTGATGGGCCTTTTGACTGTTTCCAAGATCTATCTATTACAAATTGTGCTGTTATAAACATAGATGCACATATATCACTGTGGTATGATGTGTTCAATTCATTTGGGAAGATACCCTGAAGGGAAATAGCTGGGTTGAATGGGACCTCTAATCCTAGTTTACTGAGGAATCTCCATACTTATTTCTACAGTGATTGTACCAGTTTACACTCTCACTAACAGTGGAGAAGTGTTCCTTTTCCCTGACAACTCCTCCAGCATTTGTTATTGGTTGATTTCTTGATGATAACTATTCTTTCTGGAATGAAATGTAATCTCAGTGTTGTTTTCATGTACATCTCTTAAATGACCAAGATGTTGAACATTTCTTCATATATTTATTTGCCATTTATATTTCTTTATTTGAGAAGTGTGTATTCATCACAGATGCACACTTTTTCATTGGGTGTTTGAATTTGATGGGCCTGGTTTTTTTCAATTCTTTACATGTTCTAGACAGAAGTTCTTTGTCTGAGGGACAATTGTCTATAATTTTTTTCCGACTCTGTGGGTTGTCATTTCATTCTGTTGGTGATATCTTTTGATGTGCAAATCTTTTAACAAGATAAGATTGCAATTGTTAATTCTTTGAAGTATTTCCTGTGTAGTTTGGGTTTTGTTCATGAATTCTCTACCTACACCTATGTCTTCCAAATTTCTACTTCCTTTCTCTTCCAGTAGATTCAGTGTTTCTGTTTTAATATTTAGATCTTTGATCTATTTTGACTTTCATTTAGTGCATGGTGATAGACATTGGTCTAGTTTTAGTCTGCAGCACAGAAAGAGACAGTTTTTCTAGCAAAATTTTTCTTCCAGTGAACATGTTTAGCTCCTTTGTCAAAGATAAAGTGACAGTGTGGGTGAAGTTGTGTCTAAATCTTTTGATATGTTCCACTAATCCTTAGGTCTGTTTTTTGACAGTACCATGTTGATTTTATTTCAGTACTTTTGTAGTATAATTTCAAGTCAAGGATTTTGATGTTTCTTGCCTTTTTTCCCCCAGAATTATTTTTGCTATTATAGTTTTCTTCTGTTTCCAAATGAATTTTAGGAATATTATCTCTAGATCTGTGAGGTATGGTAATGGTATTTTGATCAGGATTACATTAAATCTGTGCAACAATTTTGGGAGTATGGCCAATTTCATTATGTTGGTTCTTCCTATCCATGGGCAAGTGATAGCTGTACATTTTTTGATATCTTTTTCAATCTCTTTTTTCAGAGTACTGTAATTTTAAATGTATGGATCTCTTACTTCTTTCTTAGGTTGATTCCTAAGTATTTCAGTTTTTTTGATGCCATTGCAAAGGGTGTGGTATCCCTAATTTCTCTCTCAGTGAGTTTGTTGTTTGTGTACAGGAATGATACTGATTTTTGAGTGTTCATTTTGTATTCAGCTATGCTATTGAATTTGGTTATTAAATGAAGTAACCTAACCTAAGAAGTGAAAGATGTCTACAAAGAAAACTACACTATTCTGAAAAAGAAGATAGAAGAAGACATTATGAAATTGAAAGATTTCCCCTGGTCCTGGGTAGGCAGAATTAATATTGTCAAAATGGCCATACTCCCAAAACTGTTATACAGATTCAATGTAGTTCCAATCAAAATCAACAGGAAACTTTATATATCTAGAAAGAACAATTGAAAAATTTATAAGGAATCAGAAGAGGTCAAGAGCACCAAAATCAATTTTGGGCAGCAAGAGCACACCAGGAGACATTGCTACCCTTGACTTCAAGCTATCCTACAAAGCAATGGTGATAAAATGGAATAACCATGGAATAAAAGCAGGTATGTGGAAAACTGAGACAGAAATGAGGGTACAGTGCCTTCCTTAGAGACATCCAGCTACTTAATCTTCAATACAGGGGCCAAAACTGTATGTTGGAGGAAAAATAGTCTATTCAACAAGTGGTACTGGGAAAACTGGTTATTTTTTGCAGAATATCAAAACCTGACCCTTCTTTCTCATTATACACTAAATTAAAATTAAAATGGATCAAAAATCTAAACATTAAAACAGAAACATTAAACCTTCTGGAAGATAAAATAAGTAAAACATGAAGTCATAGGTGTAGGAAAAGATTTTTCTAAACAGAATCTCAATTACATTAAATAACAGCAGGAATCAACCGATGAAGACTAAAAACTCTACACAGAAAAAGACTCAATCACTTTAGTGAAGAGACAACCCACAGAATGGGAAAAGTATTTTGCCAGGCACTCCTCCTACAGAAGACTAATATGTATCATGTAAAAGAAACTAAACAAAATTAAACTACCTAAAATGAAAGACCCAGCCAAGAAATGCACAAGAGAAAAGAATGATAAGAACAGAGGAAGAAATACAAATTATTAAAAAAATATATGAAACAATGCTCTACATTTCTGGCTATTAGAGACATGGAAATTAGAAGGGAACAAGGAGATGGATATCATGCATCAGGGAAATGATCTAAGGGAGAAGGTGAGGGAGGAGGGGAAGGGGCATAACCAGAATGGAGATATCCCACATACAGAAAACTAATAACCTCAATTAATGGAAATGTTATATACCATAACATGAGCTCAGATTAATAATAACAAGAACAACAAACAGCATAGGAGAAGTGGAGGAGGAGGGAGGAAAGGGGAGGGAAAGCAAGGGCTGTTTAGTTATTTATTTTTATTTTTATTTTTATTTTAAAAGTAAAAGAGGGTGTTTTAAAAAAGAAACAAGTGATATGTACATGTAATCCCTCCCCAAGATGCTTTTAAACTGCATGAACTGTAAATATGCACTAGTAAAATTTAAAAAATCATAAAATAAAATCTCAGAGAGAGAAAAAAGTGGGCCACATGGGAAGATTCTGTGTAGCTTTATGTATTCTGTTTTTAGGTGTGTATTCTGTTTTTTTGGAGCAGTTTTAACTTGTGAAATTTCATTAAACCTTTGAAAAGGTATTTTTCCTGTATATTTTCTAATTTATTAATACTTAAAAAAAGCCTCCTCTAGTATTTTCTCCCCATTATACTTCACCCTTGGTAAACTAGTAACAAATGCAAAATTCTTGGGCTCATCGGACACCCAGCAAGTCAGAATCTGCATTTAAAAATAATTTTCAAGTTAACCATAGGCACATTGAAGTTGGAAGAGCTGTGGTTTAGAACAGAATTTCTTAATCTCCTTCCTACTGACGTTTGTGCTAGGTAGTTTGTGGTGGATGTTGTCCCGTGCACTCTCAGATATTGAGCAGCATCCTTGGCCTCTACTCCCCCAGTGCCAGATGCAACTTCCTATATGTGATGATCGCAATTTCTCAAAATACTTCTGTCTTGGTTACTTTTCTCTCGTGGCTGAGACAAAATACTCAACACCCAAAATGAAGGAAGGAAAGGATTATTTAGCTTACAGTTTGTGGAGATTTCACTCCATACTTGGCTGGTTCAGAGGCAGAGTGGCACATGGCAAAGGGCAAACTGTTCATGGCAGCAGAGCACAGCAAAACAACCAGAGCAAAAGGGAAGAATGGCTGCAAGCAGCCTCTTTCCTTCCCTTCCCTTGTAAACAGCCTACTCCCACCCAGGGGACGTGTACCTCTCACACAATCTCCATACCCTCCTCTTACAGGCTCAGGATGTTTACAAACTAAGCACCCCAGCTTCCTCCTGAGTCACTCAGCTAAACCTCCAGATTTCCCCAAGTTGACACAATGTATCAACCATAACAACTTCCAAGTATTCTTTGGAGATAAAATCATTTCTGATCATGGACCATAATCCTAGAGCATAAGAACTAGAACAATCTGGATGGAGTTCCAGCAAAAGCCCATCCATTACTCCATTTTTAGGCAAATCCACTTAGACCTTGTAATCCCAATTTCTGCAAATTTAAAATCAGGTGGTAAAATCTTAGTGGTATTGATCACTAGAATGGACTTTCATAAAAATTAAATGAAAAGGTCATTATGAATTGCTAATATCAGGGCAATGTGCATGAAAATCTGATTATTCCTCATAATTACCAAACACATGATAAGTGATGAAGTATACAGAATCTTGTATTTGTCTTATACATGTTAAGCTCCTAACTGTTTGGTTAAAAGCACCATGAGGCCAAAAATGTGGTACCCATGTTTTCATGTCTAAGGAACACATTTTTCCCCATTGTTGAATATGTTGCAATTTTCTGAAAATATCATGGACTTGGCCTCAACATAAATGGAAACTTAGATGATGTCAACATGGGTTCCTTAATTTTAGACTTTGAACAAAACTCTAACACAGGGTGGGGAAATGTGTTGGTGTAGACTTTTCAAATGCAAGAGAGTTTATTGAGAAGAAGTAATGAGTCTGGATTCACCTGGATTTTTAACTTGAGCTCCTGTAACAAAGAATCTTCAGGGAAAATTTTCTGCACAGAGTGATGTCCCATAGGGTTTGAAATGAGAAGAGGAAGGAACTTATGCCTAAGGGAGAATCTATTGGGAGATATGAATACCTCCTCCAGTACTGTCTTTGAGAATGTGTAACTCTGAGCCAGACAAGGTGTTTTTCTAAATATATTGTCCCTGGTTTGGGGACTGATGCTTCATTTTTTTCCTGCTACTTTGTCTGGGGGAGCTTTGGTCTCCACCACAAGTCTCCAGCCTGTGTTTGGGGTGCCTACACAGAGACTTTCTTTTTAAAAGATCCCATCCAGGTGAGCCAAAGAGTTCAGGTATTGCTGCAGGAAAGGTCCAGAGAGAAAGGAAACAGAAAGTTTACTTGCTTTTGCTAACGTAAGAGAAAATGCAGCTTAGGTCAGAGTGAAGAGAATGTTGCAGATGCCTCCTGCTCAGTTAATTCATGTATTTATTTATGTTGTTAAATAGAGAAATATCTATTGTACTCAACAATGCGAGGGTGATCATTGACATTTAAGCAATAATAATGGAAGCTTAATTAGAAGAGGCAATGATAGGAATTAAGTGGTTCCAGTTAAGTTTGAATATATGTCCAAGAATCTTTGCAAATCATGGGGAGTATAGATATAGGATATCAGCTGTGAAGGAATGCACACTGAAGTGGGGATACACCTTCCCTTACTTTTATGATGGGACACTGTAGAGTATGTTTCCCATTGATAAGAGAGTTCTGAACCAGAGTATTACTTGAAAACCCTACACTGCAGTATCAGTACATGGGGTGCAGGCTAATTTGTAGTTATTTTCCCTCATGTGAGAGTCAAATGAGAAAGCTTTAGTAGATGGTAAAGGATACTATAGTAATACATTTTCCTTGCAATTATTTTCTTACTGGTGAATCTGAATGTATTTGTGGATTTCTTAGCGATTTAGTTTATTGCAATTTGCCTATGTAAATTATTTGCAATGGGATTAAAGTGTTGCTTTTCTATTTTTAAATTTTATTTTAAAGAGAATAAAAAACAGCAAAATAACAACAACACAGAAAAAACCAAAACAAAGCAAACAATAAAAATGATACAGGGTTTCAAAACAAAATGACAGGAACTAACAGTGCTTGTTATATTACATATTGTCATCTTCAGTGAATTTGCTCAGATTACCAGATGTAAGAAGGCAAGATTGATCAAACTATTAAAGAGAATAAAAATAATAAAAACATTAGAAATGATACGGAGCTTCACTATACAAGAAGGAAAGGGTGTTGAAATAGGAGAAATAGGGTGTTGTTTTTAATTACACTTCTATCATTATTTTCAGTTGTTACTCAGAATACAAGACATAAGCCAAAGAGATTATTACAAAAAAGAAACAAACAGATAATAACACATTGCATTTTTCTTCACATATAAGAAGTGGAGTTTTTAACCACCTTTGCTGTCTGCCATTTAGCTTTAAAAACATATATATATGTATGTTTGGGGGGACTACATATACTATATACTTGATCTTTTTCTGATCTACTTCTGCAAGTTACATTACTTTTGGTCATTTAGAAGGCATTATCTTCATTTGACTAAAGATTGCCTTTTATTTTTAAAATGTATCACATACATACGTATTTATAGAGGATTTCTTTATTTATTTTTGTGGTGCTGGAGATTGAACCAGGGCCCTGTATATGCCTTGCGTACCCCAGATTTATATCCCTGTCTAAAATGATTTACTTAGATACCTTTAACTCAGTTATGTTAGTCTCTTACAGATCTTTGTAAATTTAGATACTAATCCACATTGAAGTCATTACATTATTGCCACTTCCTATCTTATTTCAGTTCACCAGTGCTTTTTGGATTTTTTAATAGTGATGTTTTTACACCATTCTACTCAACCTGGTTTTAGTTCCCTCCCCTGCCACAATTTTTATCTCTAATCTCCTTTTCTTTAAATTTGTTTCTATACAAAGCACTTGTATTCACATACCTTTGTGAACATACAAAACTGAACAAGGGAGGTGAAACCTGTTCACGTGCATCTTGAATTATAAGAGTAAAAGTAGTGTACGATGAAATAAGTGTGTACGTATGACCCAATGTCCTCTGGGATCAATTATATGGAGGATATTTTCAGGGTAAAAGAACAGACTTCTCATCATGTTATTGTATAGAATTTTATATATAACAGTGGGGAAATCTTTGCAAATGGAGAACGATCAAAGTGGAGACTTGAATATGACAGATCTACTGTGATTTGTGAGTGTGAGAGAGGCAGAGAGACAGAGGGATAAAAACCCAAAGCCTCAGAATAACAAGGGACAAATGCCAGAAGAACAAAATCACAGAGGGATTTCTTGATCTACAATAACACTGTATAAAACTCAGTATCCAGACGAATATGGAATAGATACGTAAGAAGCAACTCTTTGTTTCTTATAAAATATCTAAATTCAGTAGCTCTTTGTACATTTTCTCTTTTGAATTGCAGACTTATTCTTTCTGTTCATTTTTCTATAAAGATGTTCAATCTGTAGATGCTTTGACACTAAAAATATAGTGCCACTTTTGTCTTTTGGATACATTTATTTTTGTCATTTCTTGCTGTTTTGGGTTTAAAGGGAGATGGATGTTGCTATAACTAGGAAAGCTGTTTCTTACAGTCTCTCAGGAATCATCTGAGTTCATCAGACTTTTTTCTTTTAATCCCTGAGGTTCATTTAATTCTGTTTATTGAGCAGATGTCTTATGGTTCAAAAATGTTTCTTCAGATGGAAGGCAGCTCACAGCCTTACCAAAATGGAAATATAATCTGATGTTCACAGTTTGCTTTGAATGCTACTTTCTCTAATAATGTGCATGGACGTGGGAAAATCATGTTATTTATATGGCCGCAGGAGTCTCACTGTGCTTCCTTTATCTGAGCTCTGATGTGCTCAGCGTGTCTGTGTGTGTGTGTGTGTGTGTGTGTGTGTGTGTGTGTGTGTGTACAAATAACTTAGGTGTGAGTGCATGCTTCAGAGCAGGGGGACCTAGGGTAACCCATCACAAAAGATGGCAATAATATGGAAGCCAGAACTCACAGGAATATAGTGAAATAAATAAGGGTTGATGTCATTTCATGGGAGAGTTTTGGAGTCAATATATTAAAACAAAAACTACATCAGCTAGAAAGAGAGACTCCTTTTGTCTTGAAGCTTCAGCACCAATAAGGCTACATACTTTTGTGGGTGCCAGGAATCAAAACCAGGAACTGGGTACAGCAGTTGAATGTCTTGTGCACTCCAATAAACACTGTATCACAGAGCTATCCCTGCACCTTAGTTTTTTGAGATGAGGTCTCACTGTGTTGCAAGGGCTGGCCTCTAACCCCTGGAATCAAGTGATCATTTCATTTTGCCTCCAAGGTAGGAGTAGCTGCCTCTGCACACAGTTCAGTCATTACTCTCTGTCACTCCTGACCCTTCTCACTCCCCTGGCCATATAGGCTCCTTTGCTAGTGTTAAACTACGAAGAGAAGCATCTACTCCAGGGCCACTGAGTCTGCTGTTCCTCCTGTGAGCCACACACAGTCCCAGATGCCATTCTGGCTCCTGCCCTGTCGTCCTTGGGGTTTCTGTGAAAGATGGCACATTGTGCTGGTCTTCTGTGAATAACCGGCAAGAGTAGCACCCCATCAACTTTCTCTTTTTCACTGTTTTCAAAAAAATGTCTATAACTGAGGTTTAAATAGCTCTGTAACTGAACATGTGTTAAAGGTATGCGCCCCAGCATAGAGCTACTGGGAGGTGGTAGAGTGGTTAAGAGCTGGGGCTTTGAAGGAGGTCTTTAGGTCACTGGGAACATATCCTTGAAGGAGATTTGGGACCTGAAGCCCTCTCTTCATTCATTTTGCTTCCGGATCATGATGAGGAACGGGTTTGCTCTGCCGTACACTTGTACGTGGCCTTACATCACTCCCAGCATTGTGAGGCCAACTAGCCATGGGATTTCAAAAACTGAGCCAACACAATCTTCTCTCTTGACAAGTTGACTATTCCAGGGACATGTTATAGTGACAGAAAGCTGATTAACACAGCACTTTCCATCATCGGACAAAATATATGATTTAAAAAATTGTTTGTATTCCTTGTCCATCATTTTACTGTAGAGATTTTGTTTTGTTTCACTGGTTTTTTAAAAATTGTTTACACAGTACCTAGAACATGGACCATTTTCAATTTATATTCCTCAAATGCATAAAAATTTTTCATTAAAGTTTTGATTATATGACTTTTGTGAGCATGAAACAGGACTTCTTAATCAGACATTATACCATACAAGGAAGCTCCTGACGGGGACAAGATTCATCAAAAACATAGAAATTGTGTTTCTGACTGTAGACCATTTGGGATGGAAGCATAACTCAGTGGTAGAGCACCTAACTAGCATCTGGAAGGCCCTGAGTTTGATCCACATTAGTACAAAATAGTCAACACTTATGATAGATGAGTAATAAATTCTTTGGTCGTGTTTTCTATCTCTCTCCTTTGGTTTTGGAAGTCATATACAAAGCATGGAACCAAGGAATGTTACAAGATTTTCAGAATTTCTTCTTCTGGGATTTTCAGAGCAGCCAGAACTACAGCCACCCATGTTTGGACTTTTCCTCTCCATGTACCTGACCACTCTGCTTGGGAATCTGCTCATCATCCTGGCCACCATCTCAGACTCCCACCTGCACACACCCATGTACTTCTTCCTCTCCAACCTGTCCTTTGTGGACATCTGTTTCACCTCCACTACTGTGCCCAAGATGCTGCTGAATATACATACACAGAACAAAATCATTGCCTATGCAGGTTGCATCACTCAGATGTACTTTTTATTACTGTTTTCAGGGTTGGATATCTTTCTGCTGACTGTGATGGCTTATGACCGCTATGTGGCTATCTGTTCCCCTCTGCACTACACAGTTATCATGAACCACTGGCTCTGTGGGTTATTGGTTCTGGCATGCTGGATTGTGGGAGTCCTGAATTCCTTGTTACATGCCTTCATGGCATTGCGTCTGTCCTTCTGTAACAACTTGGAAATCCCACACTTTTTCTGTGAACTTAATCAGGTAGTCCATTGTGCCTGTTCTGACACCTTCCTTAATGATATGGTGATATATATTACAGCTATGCTGCTGGCTATTGGTCCCCTTGCTGGCATCCTTTATTCTTACTTTAAGATAGTTTCCTCCATACGTGCAATTTCATCAGCTCAGGGGAAGTATAAAGTATTTTCTACCTGTGCATCTCACCTATCAGTGGTCTCCTTATTTTATTGTACACTCCTAGGAGTGTACCTTAGTTCTGCTGTCACCCAAAACTCACACTCAACTGCAACAGCCTCATTGATGTACACTGTGGTCACACCCATGCTGAACCCCTTCATCTACAGTTTGAGGAATAAAGACATCAAGAGTGCTCTGAAAAGACTGCTTGGGAGGGTAATGAGAAGAGGACCAGTTGATCCACCTCGTTAGAAATGCTTATGATTTTTGGACCAAAATTTTGGAGTCAAAATTTTGATTCTTTGATCAGATTGTATGACAAAACGTTGTTCCCTTTGTTTCCTATAATTTCCATTTGTTTGATGTAACTGTAGAGCAGTTTAATTAACTCACTTTACTAGGCTTTTCCCCTCTTTCTAGTATGTACCAGTTTGTTTTCATTTGTCACTTCCTACTCTCCCAAACTTGTTTCCATTCTTGCATCAGAAGTGTTTGGAAATTCGTATTTCTACCATGAAACAAAGCAGACTTCTTACGAGTAATTATTATTGAAGAACGTATCATAATGACTTATTTTCTTTTGTTTGCTAAAGAAAAAGTCAAGAGTTTTACTATTCCTATAGGAAAATTATACTTGTCAAATAAAGTCATCTACAAATTTGAATAAATAGATGAACTCAGTATGACCTCAGAGTCAGAAAATGACCTTAAAATGACAAAGAAAACTTTAAAATAGGTAAGTATATTGATATGGAAAACTATTTTGTTTCCACGTTCCGTCTCTACCCATTGTCATGTGAAGTGTTCTTCATGTGAAGAGAATTTACTAATTTGATTTCTGAATTGGTTGATGTACTCTCTTGTTTCATTGACTTATCTTCCTTTTGGTGCTCAGATGTCTGGTTTTGTATACAGATATTATCCCTTTCATCAATCTAAATGAAAAATCTCATCAGTACCATCCTTCATATGTATCCTTTTAGTCTCCTTACCAGTGCTGGGGATCAAACCTAGAGCTTCATCTGTCCAGCAAGTACTCTACCACGGAGTGAAATCCCCAGCCCTGTATATATATCCTTTATCCTTAGGAACTGCTTCAGTCTTTATTATCTATTTCTAGCTCAGAAGGGAGCATGACTTCCCGCCCAGCTATGCGATTCAGAGTCAACAGCTTCCTGTGCACATGTGTATGTCCTTCCAGCATCTCTGGTATGGACTCTCACTGCAGCTACTTTGTGACAGAGTCATATGAAATAAGCTTGAATAGCAGAGTAATTATGAATGCTATCATGAAGTATCCAAATAAATGTCAAGATCGACTAGCATATTATTTTAATTGCCCTCAGTTCTTATTTCTTTTGATTATTGTATCAGTTAGGTATTGCTGCATATGAAGCTATCCTAAAATCAGATGATTCGTTGTGGTACCATTATCATCAAATGCAAGTGTATAACTGGGGGTTCTTCTGAGCGCTGCTGGTCACTTCTAAATTCACCTATGAGTTTCTAGTTTGTGTTTCCAAGGCTCATTCATGACACTGCATGAAAATCTAGCATTTCATTTCTGGAAATGATTTATGGCCAGCTTACTCCATTTCTACATTGAGATTAACTTTCTGTATTACATCAAGTAGAATTTGTTAATATTAATACCCTTCTTTAATTCTTACTTATTATATAAGAATTATTTAATTCTTATTATTATAATCATATTTGGCCCTTTGTTTTCTTCTTATTTTGATCAGGATTTTACTAAATCTATATAACAGTTTTGGTAGTATGGCCATTTTCACTATGCTGTTTCTTTCTATACATGAACAAGGGATATCTTTCCATTTTCTGATAGCCTTTTGAATCTTCTTTCTGAGAGCATTATAATTTTAAATGTATAGATCATTTACTTCCTTTGTTAGATTGATTCCTGCATTTCACTTTTGTGGATGCTATTGTGAGGAGGTGGTTTCCCTAACTTCTTTCTCAGTGAGTTTGTTGTTTTTGTACAGTAATGCTATTGAGTTTTGCATGTTGAATTTGTATCCAGCTATGCTACTGCATTTGATTATTAAATCTAGAAGTCTTCTGGTGGAATTTTTGGGGACTTCTATGTAGAGTATCACATAATCTGCAAGTAATGATAATTTCACTTTTTCCTTTCCTATCCTTATTCCTTTTATTTCTGTCCTTTGTCTAATTGCTCTGGCTAATGTTTCCAGTACTACATTGAATAGCAGTTGTGATAGTGGAATCCTTGACTTTTTGTTGATTTTTGAGTGAAAGCTTTCATTTTTTTGTCCATTTAGTTTGATTTTGGCCATTCGGTTGTCATAGATGGCTTTTATCTGGTTGAGGTAAAGACTATTTATTCCAATTTTCTGTAGAGTTTTTATCATTAATAGGTATTGGACTTTGTTAAAACCTTTTTCTGCATCTATTGAGATGAACATGTTGTTTTGTTCTTTGTCTCTGGTGAGATGGTATATTGTATTTATTGATTTGCATATGTTGAACTGTCCCTGCATCCTTGGAATGAAATCCACTTGGTCATTGTATATAATCTTCTTGTTGATTTGCTGCTTCTGTTTTCTAGTAACTTATTGAGGAATTTTACATCTAGGTTCATTAGGGAGATTGGCCTGTAGCCCTCTTTTTTGGTTGGGTCTTTTTCTGGTTTTGGTATCAGGGTAATACTTGCCTCCAGGAAATATTTAGGAAGTATTTCTTCTCTGTCAGTTTGATTAAAGAGTTTGAATAGTATTGGCATTAAATTTTCTGTCAATGTCTTATAGAATTCAGCAGCGAATCCATCTGGGTTCACTATCCTTATTCCTTTTATTGGGATCTTTTTGTTGGTAATTTTCAAGTTACATTTTCAGTGTCTTTAATGAATATTGGGTTAGTCAGAATTTTTATGTCTTCTTGATTCAGCTTAACAATTCGTATGTATCTAGAAATCTGTCCATTTCTTCCATTTTTTCCATCCTTTGAGCATAAAGATTTTTGAAATAAGTATTGATGATATGAGTTTCCACAGGATCTGTAGTGATTTCACTCTTCTTATTCCTCAGTGCATGAATCTGAGTCTTTTCTTTCCTTTCTTTAGATAAGAGTGGCTAAGTGTTTATCAATTCTACTCATAGTTTGAAAGATCCAACTCTTTGATTCATTAATTATTTGTACTGTTTTCTTAGTGTTTGTTGCTTTAATTTGGGCTCTTGATAATTTCCTCCATTTTATGGGCTTTGGGCTTGTCTTGCTTTTCTTTTTCTACAAGCTTGAAGTGCAACATTAAACTGTTCATTTCTGCTTGTTCTGTTTTACTGATGTGAGCATTCATTGCTCTAAATTTCCCTCCTATGACTGCTTTCATGCATCCTATAAGTTCTGGAATGTTGTATTTATTTTCTCATTTAGTTGTAGATATTGTTTAATTTTTGCTTTACTTTCATGTGTGACCCATTGATTGTTCCGCAGGGCATTATTTAATTTCCATGTGTTCATGGGGTCTTTGTGGTCTCTTGACATTAATTTTCAATTTCACTGCATTATGGTCAGACAATATGCACGGGATAATTTCAATTCCTTGTATTTATTTAAGCATATTCTGTGGGCTAGTGTATGGTCTGTTTTATTTATTTATTATAAATTTTTTTATTTTTTAAAGTATAAAAGAAAAAGAACAACATCAACAAAAAAAGAGGAAAGCATTAGCAAAGAGACACAAAGTAGCACAATAACAGTATAATCAAAATTGAATTATAGACAAAGCAACAGGGAACCAACAATGGTTGTTGCATTACATACTGATAACTTCAAATTGTATGCTCAGGAAAACACATATAGACATACAAGATTGATCAAACAACCAGTCATCAACTATTCCTTACTATAAAGTGACATAAGACAATAGTGGAACCATGTTAGCCATCTTGCACATATGTACATACATACATACATACATACATACATATTTGCCTCATTCTTCCTTTTCTCCTTTCCCTCACCCCATCTGTTCTTTACTTTTAAGCAGATTTACTTCACACCTCTTAGTTTATATTCCCACCCTCAGGTTCTTACACCAGTGACACAAAGCGTTGCTTGCATATGTACCTTTGACTTATTTAAATTATGAGTATGGTGTCTAATTGTAGCCATTTAGCTACAAAGGACCCAAATCTGTCCCTCTTTATAGCTGAATAATATTCCATTATATAAAAATGTCACAGTTTTTTAATCCAGTCCTCTGTGGATGGACACTTGGGTTGCTTCCGCAATTTAGCTATTACAAATTGTGCTGCTATCAACATGGCTGCACATATAACACGGTGATATGATGTTTTCAGATCCTCTGGGAAAATACCCAGAAGGGGAACAGCTGGTTTGAATGGAACCTCTAGACCTAGTTTGCTGAGAAATCTCCACACTGCTCTCCACAGTGGTTGTACCAGTCTGCAATCCCACCAGCAGTGCAGTAGAGTCCCTATTTCACCACAGCCTCTCCAGCATTTGTCATTGCATGCTTTCTTAATACTGGCCAATCTCACTGGGGTGAGATGAAATTTCAATGTTGTTTGTATTTGCATTTCTCGAAAGACTAAAGATGTAGAACATTTTCTCATATATTTATTTGTCATTTGTATTTCTTTATCTGAGAAGTTTGTATTCATCTCAGATGCCTATTTCTGAATTGGGTCTTTCAATTTGGACAGGTACATGTTTTTTAATTCTTTGTATGTTCTAGTTAGAAGACCTTTGTCTGAGGGACAGCCAGCTAGGATTTTTTCCCAATTTGTGGGTTTTCTTTTTACTTTGCTGGTGATTACTTTAGATGTGCAAAAACTTTTCAGTACAATGAGGTCCCAGTTATTGATTCTTTGCAATGTTTACCTTGCAGTTTCATTTTTGTTCATGAACTCTCTGCCTACTCCTATGTCTTCAAGATTTTTACCTACTTTCTCTTCCAATAGATTTAGAGTTTTGAAATATTTAGGAATCAATCTAACAAAGAATGTGAAAGATTTATTCAATGAAAACTACAGTACTCTGAAAAAAGATATTGAAGAGTATTTCAATAAGAAGGAAAACATTCCTTGCTCATGGTTAGGAAGAACCAACATTGTGAAAATGGCCATATTATCAAAATTTTTGTACAAATTCAATGCAATTCCCATTAAACCACCATTAGCATACCTCACAGATCTAGAGAAAACATTCCTCAAATTCATCTTGAAGCAGAAGAGACCCAGAATAGCAAAAGGAATTCTGGGCCACAAGGACAAGTCAAGTGGAATCACAATCCCCGACCTGAAATTATACTACAAAGCTACTGTAGTAAAATCAACCTGGTACCGGCCAAAAACAGACCTGAGGATCAATGGAACAGACTGGAAGATGCAACCACAACGAAAAACCCACTCAGCTACCTAATATTTGACAAAGGGGTCAACCAAACCCACTGGAAAAAAGAAGGCCTGTTTAATAAATGGTGCTGGAAAAGCTGGCTTGCCTCTTGCCAAAGACTGAAAGTAGACCAAGTCTATCACCATGCACCAAACTCAAGTCACAATGGATCACAGACCTCAATATTAAAACAGAAACACTAAACCTATTTGAAGAGAAAATAGGTAAAAGTCTTGAAGACATAGGAGTAGGCAGAGAGCTCATGAACAAAAATTAAACTGCAAGGGAAACACTGCAAAGAGTCAATAACTGGGACCTTATTACTGAAAAGTTTTTGCATATCTAAAGAAATCACCAGCAAAGTGAAAAGAAAACCCACAAATTGGGGAAAAATCCTAGCAGTCTGTCCCTTGGACAAAGGTCTTCTATATAGAACATACAAAGAATTGAAAAAACAGGAATCTGTCCAAATTTAAAGATCAAATCCACAAATGGGCATCTGAGATGAATACACACTTCTCAGATAAAGAAATAAAATGGCAAATAAATATATGAGAAAATGTTCTACATCTTTAGTCATTCGAGAAATGCAAATAAAAACAACATTGAGATTTCATCTCACCCCAGTAAGATTGGTCAGCATTAAGAAATCATCCAATAGGAAATGCTGGCAACGCTGTGGAGAAATAGGAACTCTGCTGCACTGTTGGTGGGAATGCAGACTGGTGACACCACTGTGGAGATCAGTTTGCAGATTTCTTAGCAAACTTAGTGGAGGTCTCATTCAACCCAGCTATTTCTCTTCTGGGTATTTTCCCAGAAGATCTGAAAGCATTGTATCACCGCAATATATGTGCACCCATGTTTATAGCAGCACAATTTTTAATAGCTAAATTGTGGAAGCAACCCAAACGTCCGGATCAGGATGGATGGGAAGATGGCGACCAGGTGAGCAGCAAGGGAGCGATCCTCCTTAATAAACACCACCAGCTCGAAACAGACTTGGCGAGCATGAATGCCGGGACCACGGCTGGGAAGTTCAAACTGGGCGTATTTCTCTCAGATGCCGGGGGAGATGTGGTAGGGCGGACCAGGCCGCCGGGGCGAGATGTGGGAAAGCCCCAGACACTGGGAACCAGGGACGATCCGCGGGGAGGAAGCTTGGCTCGGTCGAAGGGCTGTGGGAGCGCAGCCAGCTCGGTACCTCCTGCCTCCCGAGCCGGTGCAGCCTTCCGGCGACTCCCGACAGAGATCGGCTTGTTAGCGGCGGAGACGCCCGGCAATCCCACGTTTCGCGCGTATCGGGCAGGCCTCGCGGAGGGCCCCAAACGGCGGGAGCAGGGAGGAAGATTGGCTGGGTCCTAACGCCCTGAGAACAGAGACAGCTCGGTCCCTCCCGCCTCCCGAGCCGGCGCAGCTCTCCGGCGACTCCCAACAGAGATTGGCTTTCTGGCGGCGGCAACGCCCAGCAGTCCCACATTTCGCGCGCATCGGGCGGGCCGCGCAGAAAGCCCCAAAGGATAGACTGGCACCTTGGAACCTTCATGCCTGCAGGGACTCCAAAAACTGGTGAAATATCGGCGCTCGTGACCAGATCACCGAGTGGGGGAGGAGATCCATCCCTATACCTGCAGGGAACCCTGGGAGGGTGGGGGAGCGGACTTACACACCTCACCCAGGTCACTAGGTAGGGAGTATCTAACCAATATCTGTACAGCCTTTTAAGCGGAACTCTCAGCAGAAAGCTTAAGGGACATTCCCCCAAAGAAAAGTCATTGGAGCAACCTCTGCAGCAGACCTTTGCCTGCTGAACTGACTGGGGAATCCACTGCTCAATATTTTGAATCAGATACACAAAAAAAAGGGAAGACAAAAGAATAAATCTCAGCAGAAAGCTTAAGGGACATTCTCCCAAAGAGAAGGAATCATTAGAGCAGCCTTTGCAGCAGACCTCCGCCACCTGAACTGCCTTTGGAATTTATAGCTGCACATTTTGAATTTGATACCCAAAAATGGGAAAACAGAGGAACAAAACGCAGTCTCAAAACTCAACCCCACCCAGAACAAGTTTTGAAGAGGAAGAAACAAGGGAAACAGGAAGCCTCATAACTTCAAGATATGAAACGATTGCATCCGAAATTAAACAACTCCAACAGGCCATGAAAGAGCTTAAAGCAGAAATAACCCACATACCCACAATGATTTCTCAGATAAAAAACGAGATGAAA
>PVLD010022341.1:0-29521 GCA_004027595.1 Dinomys branickii | reverse complement strand
CCCACTTCCTGTGCCCTGGGGTGCAGGCTCAGGAGCTTGCTGCAGCTCAGCTTGCTGTCTTCCTTTTGCATGGCTGCTCTCTGACCTCCAGAGCCTGTGTCCCAGGTCTACTTCCTCTTGTCGGCTTGAGAAGCTTTCTCTTTTGTCATCATTTCTTCCTGGGGCTCTGCTTCAGGGTCTCCAGGAGAAGCCCGTGGCTCCTTCTCTACACTTCTCGGCCCTGTGCTGCCCCCTGAATTTTCCTTTTCTCTTTTCTTGGGCACCCCCTCGCCCCCTTCTCTCAGAGGTACCTGCTTTTACCTGTTGAATTTCATCTTCAAAAAGGGGGGTGGTGAAAGTCCAGAGAAAAGAAAGATACACAGATACATGGTTTTTTCTGTCAGGCACACTGGGGGCTGAGTCTCCCTGACTGAGCCGCAGTCGGGCAAACACGGATGGGGTCTGTGTGACCTGAACACTAAAGTAAAAGATGCAAATGCAACTCACAAGTCAGGCCTTCCGGTCTACCCACCCTCCTCCTGGAAAGTGAATGTTACATTGACTGAAAAATAGGATTTATCTGAAGACCCCTAGCATTAACATTATTCTAGAGTCAGAGGGGACAGTATTTCTCCTCCTTAAAACAAGGCGCTGGCAGCAGCCTTTCCAGTCTACCCACCCTCCTCCTAACACTAAAGTAAAAGGTGCAAATGCAACTTACAACTTGGTTCTCTAGAGAGCGTCTTCCTCCCCATCTTTCTACACGCTCACCTGCTCCGGGTGCTCTGTGCATGGCTTGAAGCGTGGTTGGATATGCTCAGAGCCCCTGAGCTGGCATGGGGAGCTCTGCACGCGCTGGGCACAGATCTCAGGGAGTAGATGGTGAGATTTCTTTGCATTTCAGATCTTGATCCCATTTCCAGTAGATACCAAGGCCATGCAACTTCACTTTGGTGGCACTGCCTCTCTTAACCACGAGGTGGCAATATTGGCCCAAACATTGGGACAAGGGGCTGCTGTGGTTCTGAATAAGATGGGCAGCAGAGGACACTTCTGCCAACCCTGGCACTGGCTAAGACTTGGGCAATGGGGGGAGGGGAAACATGGCCAAGGTGGGGGGGCTCAGAGTCAGGTTAGGAGGAGGGTGGGTAGACTGGAAAGGCTGGTGCCCTTTGACTGTCCTCTCTGACTTTTTTTCAGTCATTGTAACATTCACTTTCCACGCTGACCATCTCTCTGTGAGTTAAGTAGGGAGAAGGCACGGCAGGTAGTATTTTTATCCCCGCTTCATCCACAGGGAGAGGAAGGCCGAGAAGCTGAGCTGTCCAAGGTCACTGAGGATGCCTCGTTGCCATCAGAAGGGCTGTGGGCTCTCGGATGGCTCAGGGCTGAGGCAGCGAAGCAGGAGTCACTGTGTGACTCAGAGAATCCCTTCGCCTCATGGGCTGCCATGGGGAGGGCGCAGGCTGCGTCAGTGGCAGAGAATTGGGTGCTGGAGGAAGCAGGGAGATGTGTAAATAAAGCCAGCAGGAAATGAGACAGCTTGAGCCACGGTGAGATAAGTGATCTGAGTCCGGGCTTTGCTGGACGCCCACACCGCCTGCACCCGGACATCGGCGTGGGAGGTGTGGTGTGGGCAGCTGAGCCTCAGGCCTGAGGGCCGTGGGGTGGGCTCTGGGCAGGAGGCAAAGGAGCCAGGAGGGCAGTGCCGGCCTGGGCTGGAGACTTGCTGCAGAGGGGAAAGAAGCCTTCCCCAGTCAGCCGGGTCATTTTCCCTGGGCCGCTGTCCTCGCTACTTGTTGGTTATCTCGGTGGCTTTGTGACAGGCCTCCACCAGGGCTTCCCTGAAGGAAGAAAGGTCAACAAGCACTGGGCTCCCGTCAGGCCTCTGTCACTTAGCAGCTCAGTGACCTTGGGTGAGCTGCTTAGTCTCACCTGTGAGAGGGCAGGGACAACCTGAGCTGCTTAATTAGACTGTGAATGAGATAATGTATAGCTGCTGGCTGCAGTAGGCGCCAAGCCTCCTCCTTTCCTCCTTCCTCTCCCTGCCGCTGCCATCTTACTTGTGTCTCCAAAGCAGACACACACCTGCTCTTTCGTATGATGCCTCAATCGGACAACTATTTCTGAGCACGTAGGTCCCAGGCCCCGCACAGGCTCTGCAGATTCGTGGGCACCAGCTGGGGGGGGGGGCGGGGGCGGGGGAGGCAGGCACGTGGGGAGGCTGTTCTGGGAGGGTGAGGGTGGCTGGAGGCCATGGAATGCACACCTCTGGGATGCACGCATCTTTGTTTCTTTTCCCGACAGGCTATTTGGTCTTTGAGAATAACATCGCATACTTCTTTGGATCCCTTCAAGTAAAGTGATCATGTTTCCTGAATCACAATTAAGGACAGGAAGATTGCATGTCTGAATTTTTTTTTTTTTTTTCTTTTTGAGACAGGGTTTTGCTATGCAGGTCGGGCTGGCCTTGAACTCACTTTGTGGGCCCGGCTGGCCTCAGACTCATGGCAATGGCAATGCTCCTGCCTCAGCCTCATGAGGGCAGGGATTACAGGAGTGTGCCACCATCAGGGTTTTACTCTGTAGTCCAGGCTGGCCTTGAGCTCTCTACCGGTAGGTAGCACAGGGGACCTTAAACTCAAGGTGATCCTCTTGCCTCAGCCTCCTAACTGCTGGGATTACAGGTGTGCACCACCACACTTGGCTAGAATATTTTTATGGAGACAGAAAACCTTTCAAGTTTGCTCTGAGTTGGAAAATTCTGGGATAAATTTTCTGTTCCCATATAGCATATAGCAAAGCTGAGGGAAAAGAGCTCTGCTGAGTGACTGTCTTAGTAAATAAGTGCATGAGAGCATCTGTGATTTCAGTGACTTTCAAAGGTTCCCAAATTGAGCCAGGCGTGGTGGTGCACGCCTATAATCCCAGCACTCTGGAGGCTGAGGCAGGAGGATTGTTTGAGTTCGAGACTAGCCTGGGCTGCAAAGTGAGTTCAAGACCAGCCTGGACTGCATACTGAGACCCAGTCTCAAGAAGACAAGAGGAAAGGTTCCCAAATTTTCTAAGGTCAGAGCACCAGCAATGCCTTCCAAGACACTGACTGGCAGGGCTACGGCGGGGAAAAGGCTCGGTGTTTGTTGCCCTAGCGGAGACCCGCATTTCCCCTCTGACCAGGCTGGGATCAGCCAGTGTCACTTTAGAGAAAGCGGGGAGCCTGTTGGGACAAGGGTCTCTGCAGCCAGAGGACCCTGGAGAGGGCGTGCCCTGCTGGAAGGGGGCACCCCGGAGGAGACTTTGCAGGCCAGGGATAGAAGGCACACTGGGCTTGGAAAGGTGGCTGCATCTTCTGGGATGCCCCTGTGTCCTTTGGGGATACCCTGAGGTTAGAGAGGCAGCTGTTTCGGGTCAGGTCTCAGCCTCTCTGTCCCTATCTCCCTCTCCCCACAAATGATGATGTGATGGACACTCCGTGATTAGTGTCTAGCCACCCACTCTGGGCCTTGGGCACAGCAAGCTGCTGGCCGCACAGCAGGAGTGGGGGACCAGGCTGTGATGAGAGGAGGGCCACATTGTTATGGTGTCCCAGATGGTGAAGGGCCATGTCCTAACAGGTGCCACCGCCCACAGGTCCTGCGTCTGTCAGCAGTGTTGGGCAGGGGCTGGCGCTGCTCCAGGAGAGCACAGCAGGAGGGCTGCCCAGGAAGGAAGGGACACAAGCGAGGTGTAGGTTGCGTCCCATTAGCCACTGCAGCTCCCTTCCTGCTTCCTGCTCTCCTTCAGTCCTAGTCCAGGATTCCTCCTGGTTCTCCTCCAGAGATGGTCCTGCCAGGAGGTTCTGCGTTGCTGAGCGAGCTCTGAGTCTCTCTTTTATTTTCAGGTAGGGTCTTGCTATACAGCCCAAGCTGGCCTTGAACTGAAATACTACTGCTTCAGTTTCCTGTGTTCTGGGATTCTAGGCATGTGTCACTGCGCCTGGCAACCCTGAGTCTCATAGATTCAGCCTATCATTTCCTTTCGCATTTGTCTTTGCTACTAGGTTTTAGGGACACAATCTCATGCCTTTACCCCATGACTCAGCCTGGTGCCGTCCCCCTCTAGGTAGTGATCCTGAGGATGACTTTCTTCTACAGTACTGGGGATTGACCCCAAGGGCCTCAGACATGCTAGGCAAGCGCTCTATCGTGGGGCTATAGCTCCAGCCCTCCTCCTGTCCCCTCCCCTCGGTCCTCTCTTTCCTGCCTTTTTATTTTTTATTTTTTTGAGACAGGATCTTACTCTGCAGCTCAGGCTGGGCTTGAACTCATGGCAATCCTCCTGTCTCAGCCTCCAAGTGCTGGGACTATAGGTGTGCAACCTCACACCTGGCCAGTGGTTGGTTCTTTTAGTTGATTTGCAGGCTCTCAGGATGATGTAGAGAGTAGGAACTTAACACTTCAGGACCCCATGGAAGGAATGAGAAGTAGTTGTTTGACTGTGCAAGCCCCTGGGTCTGCCTGCAGGTGCAGAGATCACAAGATTTTAGGAGTCCCATCCCGAAAGTGCCTGGCAAGCAGGGACTTGACTAAGATAAAATGCCTGGGGACTCAGTTTCAGGTCATTTAATTAAGAAAAGCACTGATTTAATTTCCATTTAAAATTTTATTACATGAAAAGAAAAACAAGACCTCCACAAAACAAATGAACAAAATTCTAAAACTAAACCAACTTTATGACAAGATTATTGTCAAAGATCTAATTCCACCCCCCAAACAACCTTACATTAAAAAAAAATCCAAATGAAATAGAAAAAACAGCTAATATTTATCCAAAAAGTAAGGCATCCGCTTTACAAAACAAATAACTGAAAGGGGAAGAGGCTGGAGGAATGAGAAGAGAGGAGAGAAAGACGGTCCCCTGGTCCTCCGGGTCCACTCCTGCCCGGCTGGTGTTCACTCTGCGGGGCCACCAGTGAGCCCAAGCCCAGCATCTTACCAACGGGGGTCGGCAGAGCCTGCTGGGAAGTTGGGAGATGCTGCCTGGGCCAGGAGGGGCTCCCTGGCTGTTCCAGTTAAGTAGACGGCATTGGGGGGGTCGTGCTTTGGGATAAAAGGGTCCTGTGTCCTCAGCACAGCGGGTGTGGCTGGAGAGGCTGTAGGGCCCGGGCAAATGCCATCACCTTCCTTTGGAGCACAGGAAGAGGTCAGAAGCCCACATACCACAGAGAGGGCACCATTCTGCCACAGCCATCCTACCCCAAATGGAGCGTGGGGAGATGGGCGGGAGGGAGGGGTCACGTGAGGGTTAGCAGTGGGAGAGGAAAGGCCTTTGGAACATGCTCCTGGACTGCCCACCGGGCTGAGGGCCCGATGGTGCTGGGAGGCAGGAAAACACCTTTCACCCAGGGAAGGCATTTAATTCCACGTCTGTCCTGAGGGCTAGAAATCGGGGGGTATTTTCAGGTCCAGTTCTTAGACGGAAAGTGGCTTATGGCTGGTCTGGCTCTGGTTTCAGACCTGAAGGGCTTGGGCACCCTTCACACCTGTCCCCGAGCCAAGGTCCAGGGAGGAGGAAAGGGCATGACGAGAGGGGCCAGCAACGCTGGCTCCATGTGGCTGTAGGGGCACAGCTGCAGGCTGAGAGGGTCACTGCTCTGTCCCACGGGGTGGGGGTGGGGGCTGAGTGGTGCTGTCACTGGGAGACAGAGCGACAGCCACTACACTGACAGGAAGAAGGCTTTCCGGCTTCCAGAGCTTTGGCACCACGTTGAATGGGGCAGGGGCAGGGCTGGGGTTGTGGCTGTCCTCCCCACCTCCTCGGGGTTCTTAGCTCAGTGGGCAGAAGTGTCCTGGAAGGAGCCTTTCTCCAGCAGGGAGTCTGGGGCAGAGGGGGTGGTGTGCGGGTGGTGGCACAGGGTAGGGAAGAGCGCAGAGGAAAGCGACACCCTATTCTGGGGTCCATGGTGAAGAATGAGGGTTTAGGCCCCTCTCTCTGACCTTCAGTGGTGACAGATTCCTTGGAGTCTGTCTTCCCCAACCAACTCACGGAGGCTGCCTCTTGTCTCTGAACTGAGGCCCCTCTGGGCCCAGGCACAGGGCGGGAAGGCAGTAGTGAGCTCAGCTTCCTAAGAGGCACTGAGGGTGGGGCCTGGGAGGCGCTGCAGGGCACCATTGGCAGCTCAGTCTCCTCTAGTGTTTGAGTGCGGGCAGCCCTGCTGTGTGTGTGTGTGTGTGTGTGTGTGTGTGTGTTAGGGGCCCCAGGCAGGGAGGTGGGGTGGGAAGGGAAGAAGTTGGGTGTGGCTTGCTGAGGGGCGGGCAGGCCTCAGGCCTGCAGCGGCTCCTCGGAGTCTTGGTCCTTGGAGGGAGCCGGCTGGTAGGACTGCCGTTGCTCTGCCATGTCCTCTCTCAACCCAGGTGTCCCCATGTCCCCCTCCTCCACTGGGTACACAACCACACACATCTTCTGGCTTGCCAAGGTCAGCAACTCTGTGGAAGAAGACCACACAGAAAGGGTCAGTGCCCAGTGTCCCGCTGGCCCTGTCAAGTAGCCACGAGCTTAACCAGTTCTGCCCCAGGTCCCATCTCAGTGGAGCAGCCCGGGCCTGTCTGAGATCCCTCTCTGGGAGATGGAGCCATGTCTGTCTTGGGCATCTTTTACCAACTGTCCTTTGTTCACCAAGGCCTTGCCTCCCCCATCTCGGTGTCCATTGACTAATTCTGGGGTACACACTGGTCTCCACCCAGCCCAGGGCAGCTTCTGGGGATGGCTGGTGGCTGCCTGTGTTTCAGCATTAAGGTCTGTGTGGAAAGGTGAACTGTTCTCTCCCCAGTCTCTGGGAAGCAGCTACCATGCCTGCCCTGCCTCCTCCTCCTCCAGTACCCTGAGGACTCTGGTAAGGCATGCCTACGTGGGGCTCCTGACCCTGATCCTGGTAGGGCCCCTCCAGGCCACCACTTCCCCACCCAGGAGGCCTGGACACCCAGAGCCTCATTAACTCACCAATGAAGTCATTGAAGCCCTTGGGCTTGTTTTGCCAATAAACACCCAGGAAGTAGACAGGTACCCCCGTCAGCATGATGGCCAGGCCGATGCCACACACCACCGGCTCTGACCACAGGCTGAAGATCAGCAGGAAGGCCCAAAACAGCAAGTAGATGATGGGGAAGAGCAGGTTGATCTGTGGAACAGAGGCACTGTGAGCTGTGGGAGGCCCCCACTGGCCCAGGTGTAAGGCTTCCTCAAAGGTGAGGATGCACTCGGCTGTATCCCAAACCCCAGGCTCTGACAAGGCAAGTGAAGTGTCAGCAAACATCAATGAACTTGGGACAGCAGGCTGGGAAGGACAGGGAGACCAGGGAGGAAATGCTCCTCATTGCTCATGTCCCTCCCAGGTGGGGTCAGATAAGGCCTCAGCATCCATGCCTAGTGCCTGTGGCAGCCAGAGGAGCTATGAGGATGGAGAGCTTAGCATATCCTTGATGAAGTGTTAATGACCTGGCTCTGGCTCTCGCCCATTTCTAGGTAGGGCCTTCATCCGGGCGCACATGGCAGATGCCCATCCTTCTCACCAGCACCAGCCCCACTTTGTTTCTCTCAAGCACCTTGAGAAGATAAACATGCCAAGAGCCGGCCGGCATGGCCTAAAGTAGGGTGGGTCCTGACTGTATTCCAGAAAGCAGGACCTACTCCACGGGCTTCCCCAGTCCTTGTTGGCCACACGTGGGCCCACACAGCCCCCTTCTGGACTCTAGGGGCTGCCCTCTCCTCCCCCCACCCCTCCCAGCGGGGAGATGAGACTAGCCTTCATCTTCCCTGGAAGGCTCTTCCTCCTCCTCCTCCTCCTTTCTTTTGAAATTATTTAACAGGGCGTGGTAGCGCACGCCTGTAATCCCAGCACTTGGGAGGCTGAAGCAGGAAGATTGTTGCAAATTTGAGATCAGCCTGGGCTACACAAGTGAGATCAAAGCCAGCCTGAACTGCATAAGGGAGACCCTGTCTCAAAAAGACACACACATACACACATACACACACACACACACACATACACAATTATCTTTCGTTTTGTAGTACTGGGGTTTAAGCTCTGGGCCTTGTGCATGCTAGGAAAGTGCTGTGCCATGCATGAACTACATCCCTAGTCGTTTTAAAATTTTAGGAAAGTAGGCTTCCTAGAGAGGGGGAGGGAATCTGGGGGTTGGGACTGTGGCAGAGAAGAGGAGGGAAGGGGAAGTGAAAAGGGTGATGAGTGTGTTCATTATGAACCAAAAATGTACTAATAATTACTTTTTCAACTTTGAGACAGGATTTCGCTAATTGCTCCAGCTGGGGTCAAATTTGCAGTATACTTGCCTCAGTCTCTCAGAATGCTGGGGCTATAGGCATGTGTCACAGTGGCTAGTCCATTTTTTTTTTTTTTAAGGTACTGGGGATTAAATGCAGTGCCTTCCATGAGTTACATCCCTAAAAAAAGTTTTGACACAAGGTTTTGCTAAATTGCTAAGTTGTCCAGGCTGGACTCAAACTTGAGGTCCTCCTGCTTCAGCCTCCCAGTTTCGGGATTATAGGCATGCCACCACCATGCCCAGCTCTCTCAGGTTTTTGAGTGGAAGAAAAATAGTGAAAATAATAGCGGAGAGCCGAGAGACCAGGAGAGCCCTTGATTTCTCAGCTGGAAGAATTTTCTAGTAGCTTCAAGTCTCTGTTTCTAGGAATGGTCTGGCCTATACTATCCTTCTGTCTTGCAGGAGAACTCGGCATTGTAGCCTATCTTGTTCTGAACAATCCCATCAGTTCCTAGCCTAATTAATTTTGTAGCAATCCTTAAGTTTACTAGGCACAGCACTGTATGTAGGGTTGTAGGTGTTTAAAAAGGGAGGCTGGGCACGTAGCTCAGTGGTAACAGGGCTTGCCCAGTATGAGCGAGGCTCTGGGTTTGCTCTTCAGCAGTGTTCCAAAGAAATGTTAAAGAAAGAAAAAGGCCTCTAGAGAGCTGGAAAGCTTCAAAGAAGAGGAGCTACTTGAGGCCCATGTAGAAGGTAGTGAGAATATATTTATTCATTGTTTTTGAGATAGTGTATCACTTTGCTGCCCAAGCTGGGATTGAATATGGGCTCAAATGATCCAACACCAACCCCTCAGGTAGCTGGGACTGCAGGCTGCCACCACACCTCAAATGGGTAGAACCTAAACAGGCAGAGGAGAGGATGAGGACATCCGTCTATCTGGAAGAACAGGGAGGAAACACTGGAGAGACAGGGGAGACCTGAAAACACAGCTGGAGCTGGAGACTTGGCGTGGTGGGAATCAAGGGGATGCTGTTTTGAAAGGAACATTGAACGTACTTATTAGATCCCTGCTGCCATCTACCCTGGCCCTGTCTCCAGCGGAGAAAGGAAATGGCTGTCCCCTTCACACATGGCCCTTGCTGCCATGATCAGGTCAGCTAGAATCAAGTAGAGATCATACCAAGTCCCCAAAGAGGTTCTCTCACCTTGATGGGGCGAGGGATGTCAGGCTTCTTCCAGCGAAGGACTATCTGTCCAGCAACCGTGACCCCGTAGAAGAGGTAGTTGATGAAGCCCACGTAGTTGATAAGTGTGTACATGTCGCTAGTGACCAGCATCAGCAGGGTGGAGATGCACTGGGGTGAGGACAGGCTCATGAGTGATCACAAAGGTATTCACGCAACTGGAGCAAGTTCCCAGGTCAGGGACCGTATCCCCTACCCAGACGGCCATGCCATTTCCTAATGGACGTCTCACGGCGGGGACTTTATATAACCACGAGGAGCCCAGGCTGCTACCACACCTCTGCTGCCAGGATGTTCTTTCTCGTTGCAAAGGTGTAGTCAAAGGATTTAAACCTGGTGTGGAAAGGGACTGACCACTCAGGAGGGACGCTTGGACTGGGCACCCTGGTGTCGCCTGGCTCTGGGTCAGTCCTGTTCTCATTTATATGTTTCTCTTAGTTACAGTGAAAGCTAATTTAAAAAAAAATCCCTTTGAGAAGATTATTAACTGCAAATTAAGGCTTTGTTTTGCCCTCATCCTTTCCCCCAGGCTGAGTCATCTCATTTATTTTCCTTCCTTTTCTTCTTTAGAAAAAAATTGTCCACAGCTGCAGAGCCAGGTCCTATTCTTAGCGTTGTGCAAATATTAACACACTTAATCCTCATAACATCCCTGGGAGGTTTTCTGGATGGAGGTCACTTTCCAACTTCAAAGTTATCTCTGTGACTCTCTTAGAGCAGGCCGTGCTGTTCCCTCTGGTAGCCTGTGGAGGCCAATCAAAGGGTCCATTCTCCTAGAAGGTCTGATGGTAGAAGATGTCATGGGGTGGACGGGACTGACTCCTGCTGCAGCCGCCTTCATGGCAGTTGAAGAGAAGCCATGTGGTCCAGAGGGAACACAGCCTTCTGCCGATACCTCCACCGAGGGATCAAGATGACCTTCAGCCTGGACTGAGCACTCTGGTATTTCCCAATGCAGTACAATGCTCTTGGCTCCTCAAGCTCTGATAGCCTGATTTCTGACTACTTCTTCGGTGGACCAAAGCCATTTTTAATGTTTTATTCAGGATCCAGAAGGAAAAGCAGAATAACTCAAAAGGCTCACTGGGGACACGTCTTTGCCCTTTAGCTCTCCTTAAATGATTCTACGCCAGGGACATTTGGCCCCCATTGCTTCCCCAGAGAAAATTTCTTTTTTTCTACCTTGAGCTTCTCTCTTTAGGATGTTTCTTATTTATTATACCCTTAATGCTGGATTTACTTCAATGACATTTCTGAGGAGACCGGCACAGTGCTTTCCAGCAAGAAATTGGAGGAGGGAGGGGGGTGTTCAGTGAACACCCGGGAGCAGAGGCCCAGAGCTGCAACCTTGTGGTTATGGGTGCCAGGAAGAGGGGCTGGTCTTTGTGAGGACAGTCACTTCAGTCTGCCCCCAAAGGGCAGGGGTGTGTGTGTGTGTGTGCAGGCGAGAGAATGAGAATGAACCAGGCTGAAAGTTTCCTCATATCCCTTGACATTAATAAAGTCAGTGAATCTACCTGCAAGATTATCTAAGGCCTGGGAAAAGCAGGGGCCAACCAGAAGAGTGACAGGGTGTGCACAGAAAGTGTGAAGTCCCAGCTCAGTATAAGGGGGGGCGAGTGGGGCCCAGCAGCAGGAGGGTCCTTACCGTAAAGAGCAGGGCTGGGATCGGCGTGCAACGCTTCACATGGATCATGGCCAGCACGCTGGGAAGGTGGCCTTCTCTGGCTCCAGCAAAGAATAGCCTGGTGGGGGGGAATAAAGCAGGTCTGCTGGGAACAGCTCATAGTCACCAAATCAGGCCCTTCCTCCCCATCCAGCTTCCACCCACACGGCAGCACCTCTCTTCCCACCAGCACCAGCCTTTGTGTGCACACCCTGTAGCCACTGGTCCTGATGTAGGCGCAGGCAAACCAGAGGCGCCCACTGAGAGGTGGGGAGACCCTGCATGTGGCCTGGCTGGCTCAGGGCACTGGACTGTGTCATGCCCAATGTCTGGAAGGCTGTAGGGACAGCCCCTCTCCTAAAGCCTTCACCCTTTAAAAATGTCCCTCTCTGCCCCCCAGGGGTGCACACTCCCTGAAGCCCTGGAGTGAGTGATGTGTGGAAAGCTCTGAACAGGTTTCTCGTGGCCCTCAGAGATTAGGAGCAGGTGTGGGGGGGGGCAGGCGGGAACCTGGGAGAGGTGGACATGTTCTAGAGGGCAGTTACATGGCTCCCTGTAATGGTCAAACTCATCAAATTGAACACTGTGATCCATTCATCTTATTGTGTAAACTGTACTTAAAATGTACCACTTCAGAGATACTCTATTCCCAGGAAGCCAACCCAAAGAAATGAATAGAGCCGGTGAAGGTATATACAGAGATGGTGTTATGGTTGATACATTGTGTCAAATTGGGGAGTCTGGAGGTTTAGCTGAGTAACTCAGCAGTTATAAATCTTGGGGTAAATAGGATATGCCCTTACCCTTGTGGGATGTTGTTTATGTTAATTTGGGAAGCTTTAAGGTTAACTGTGTGATTCAGGAGGAAGCCAGGGTGCTTACTTTATAAACATCCTGAGCCTGTGGAAGAGGAGGGCATGGAGGTTATGTGAGAGGTACATGCGCCCTGGGTGGGGGTAGGCTGTTCACAATGTAGGAGAGAAAAGGAGGCTGCTTGCAGCCATTCCTCCCTTTTGCTGGTTGGTTTTGCTGTGCTCTGCTGCCCTGAACAGTTTGCCTTCTGCCATGTGCCACTCTGCCTCAGAACCAGCCAAATATGGACTGAAACCTCCACAAACTGTAAGCTAAATAAACCTTTCCTTCCTTCATTTTGGGTGTTGGGTATTTTGTTTCAGCAACGAGAGAAAAATAACCAAGACAAAATTTGGTACCAGGAGTGGGGTCATTTCTGTGACTATACCTGACCACGTGGTTCAAGAGCCTTTGGAAATTGCTTGTGGGAAGAGTTTGGAAAGGTTTGGAGATGTCTGGTCAGAGCTCAGAAGACCAGAAGGCCTATAGAAATCCTGCCGGTAAAGACCAGGTTTGGAAGGTTTCTGTTGGGAAGGACTGCATTGGCTGTTGGACTCCAGATGATGTATGTTATGGCTTGGCAGAAAGTTTGTCTGCATTTTGCTTGTGCAGAAACTTTGCCTGAAAATGAGATTAAGGGCAGCAGCGAACTGATTAATCTGGCAAAAGAAATTTCAAGGCAGTCGAATGTTGAGGCAATGGCAGGGTTATTGTTGGCAGCTTTTAGCCAGATTTATATGGACAATCAAGAGCAAAGAGCCCAGCAGGATGATTTAAAATGTTGTGAGTTTGACCAGAAAGGAAGCTCCAGTAAAGCTGCGGATTGCAAAGATAAGGCTGAGGAGATCTCTACTGCTGAGAAGGAACAAGAAAATAGTAAAGATGGCCTGAGGTCATTACAGGAAGCAAGTCTCCAACCTTTGCAGTCTCAAAACTGCAAGGGTGAAAGACCTTGCCTTCAGAAGGAAGCCAAAGAGTGCCATATTCCAGAATGGCAGCAGTGGCCGCACCAGGTTCCAGAATGGAGGCAGCATAGAGAATTGGTTCCTCAGCATTGGATTCAGTGTGCCCAGCGATCCAGGCACTCAACCCCTATGGCCAAGAGAGAGGGAAGTCTGGCTACTGCTCCAGGTGGCAGCAGACCTTGGCATCATCCACGTGGCCCTGGCTTTCGATGCAAGGAAAATGCAAGAGTTCTGAGGTTTAAGAGGCTTCCGCCCAGATTTCAGAAGGCCTGGGAGGCCAGGCAGTGTGCCCCTGAGAGGGCAATATGTGAAGCTGTGAGTGTGAAGCAAAAGGTGCCCTGGAGAACTCAGAAGTTTAGGAAAGCCAGGAATGTAGATCATCAGAGAAAAGCTGCAAGGAGTGAGCAAAACGGGCCTAAGAGAGAAGCCATGGAGGCTGTAACTGCCAGAAGTGCCATAGGGGTGGACTCATGCAAGACCTTTGGAGCTCACAATGTACACCATGTTGCTTCAGATGCTAGATGTGGAATTACAGGACACAATGTTAGCCCTGCTGGATTTTGGACTTGCTTTAGTTTCAATGCTCTATATTACCCTGTTGGTGCCTTTTGGAATGGTAATGTGTATTTTGTGCCTTTAAATATTTAAAGTGTTTAATTTTCATTTGTACGGGGGCAAAATGTTGTGGTTCTAATAAAATATAATGGCTTTGTGTCTAGAAACTGGTTTAAGGAAATGTGTATGGTTGCCAAGTAGACAAGGAGTGAAATGTTATGGTTGATACATTGTGTCAACTTGGGGAGTCTGGAGGTTTAGCTGAGTAACTCAGCAGTTATAAAGCTTGGGGTAAACAGGATATGCCCTTACCCTTGTGGGATGTTGTTTATGTTAATTTGGGAAGCTTTAAGGTTAACTGTGTGATTCAGGAGGAAGCCAGGGTGCTTACTTTATAAACATCCTGAGCCTGTGGAAGAGGAGGGCATGGAGGTTATGTGAGAGGTACACACCCCCTGGGTGGGGGTAGGCTGTTTACAATGTAGAAGAGAAAAGGAGGCTGCTTGCAGCCATTCCTCCCTTTTGCTGGTTGGTTTTGCTGTGCTCTGCTGCCCTGAACAGTTTGCCCTCTGCCATGTGCCACTCTGCCTCAGAACCAGCCAAATATGGACTGAAACCTCCACAAACTGTAAGCTAAATAAACCTTTCCTTCCTTCATTTTGGGTGTTGGGTATTTTGTTTCAGCAACGAGAGAAAAGTAACCAAGACAGATGGTAAGAAAAAATGGAAAATATCCTAAACACTTAGAAGGATGAGACTTATTATAAGATAGGACCATGCTCATAACATAACATTAAATGAAGACTCAGGACAGAAACTGTGATGCTAATTAATCAAAACACATTTGTAAGCTTGTAGAAAACACTCTAAAATGCCCCACCGAAATCTTTGGGGGTGAGGCCAGGTGTGGTGGTGCACCCCTGTAATCCTAGCCCGGGGAGGCTGAGGCAGGAGGATCCTTGCCAGTTTGAGACCAGCCTGAGCTACAAAGTGAGCTCAAGGCCAGCCTGAACTGCATAGCGAGACCCTGTTTCAAAAAGACAAAAAAGGGGCTGGGGATATAGCTCAGTGGAATAAGCGCTTGCCTAGCAAGCGTAGGGTCCTGAGTTCGATCCCCAGTACCGCAAAAAAAAAAAAAAAAAAAAAAAAAAAAAAAAAAAAAAAAAAAAAAAAAAAAAAAATCAAAAAGACAAAAAAAGAAATCTTTGGTGGTGGGGTTATGAGAAACTTTAGTTTCTCCCCTTACACTTTATAGAAAAACAATTATTTTATGTGCTGGGGATTGAGTCTAGGTTCTTATGCACATGACAGATGAGTTGTACCACCAAACTATAACCCACCCCGTAAAATAGGACATTTAAAACCGGGACAATTATTTTTAAACTTTTTAAAGAAATTAAACTTTTTATTTTGAGAAGAACATTCATACATCTCTGTAAAAAAATACTACAGGGAGATCATTCTCCTCCATCAGCGCACTGCAAAGTTACAGTATAATATGAAAACTAGGATATTGATATTTAAAAATTTTGTTGTTGGCAGGTGTGGTGACTCGCATCTCTGCGGCTTGGCAAAGATGAGGCAAGAGAATGGCAAGTTTCAGTCCAGCCTGGGCAGTTTAGCAATTTAGCAAGACCTTCTCTCAAAAAAAAAAAAAAGAAAAATTAAATAGGCTGAGGTAGGGTCTTGCCATGCAGTCTTGACTGGTCTTAACTCACATGTAGCCCAGGTTGGCCTTGAACTTTCAATCCTTCTGCCCCAGCCTGTTGCTCCAGTGCTAGGATTATAGGTGTGCGCCGCCATGCCCAGCTCTAAAAGTTATTTTTAAGAAGAGAAATTCACTGGGCATGATGGTGCATACCTGTAATTCTAGCACTTGGGAGGCTGAGGCAGGCTCATCACAAATTCAAGGTTAGCCTGATCTATATAGCTCAGAGTCTGCCTCAGAAACAGAGAACGAGGGGGTGAGGGAGAGAGAGAGAGAGAATGTTCACAGCCCGTTGGACGATGTTCAAAGACTCTCAAAAAATTTTACAGATTTTCAATACATCAACACACACACACACACACACACAGAAAAACACACCACTTCCTTTTCCTCTTCCAAGAGCAAATACCATATGTTGTCATCATTTACATATTAGTGCAAAATAGACCACTTTTTCTTTTTTCTAGGGAGAGAAGCACCTCCAAGAAGGTAGAAAGCTGGAGAGATGAGGGCAGAAAGGCGGAGCTGTGGCACTCTGCTTGTTGCGAAGAGAGCGGCCACCTACTCTGCAGTTGGCGTGTGGCGCAGCGGCAGCGTCTGAAGTGTGCGGACTGGCTCCAAGCATCCATAAGCAGGGATCCATCATGAACCACCGGGGGTGGTGCAGACGCACCTGTCCCAGACCCTCCCTGATGCTGCTGTCCTTACGGCACAGCCTCATGCACGAGACTGAGCCCAGGTGCTCTGCGGGCCTCCGCCTGCGCACAGCCAGGGCCCCACATTCACATCTCTCCTCTGAATGCAGCCGGGACTAAGGGTAATTGCCCAACAGCACTCACTTTGGAACTCAAGGTTCCAAAGAAACAATCCTTGCCCAACTAGCTGACCATGACATTTAGCATTGAACACACACACAAGCACATTGGGGCTCCAGGCAAGAGTCACCTTCGCCACTCCCCACAGCATGAAAGGGTAAGTGAAGACCGGAGGGAAGGGAAGAAGCAACTGGAAGATGAGCAGGGGTGGCGGGGTGGGGAGGCTGTGCCTCTGAATCAGAGGTGAGCACACCACGTGCCGTCTCCTGCATGCACACGTGCAAGCGGACAAACCCCGCTCTAAAGCTACTGTGGCCACACTCCCCCCAGACTCCAGGGGGCCTTGGACATCACTCATCTCCCACCGCTTGCCCTCAGCTGGGGCTTCCAGGAGGCCATGGCTCCTGTGTAACATGCACATTAGGTTGCTGCAGATGAGTCTCTAGAGTCCTGGGCACAAAGGGTACCCACGTTTCCCCTTTGCTGCCCTAGATCCTGAAAACACAGCAGTCCTTTGTCATTTCATAGAAACTCCTTCTTTATGTGACAGGTGGCTTTGGCAGCAGTTATGTAGGGCTGTGCCCCAAAGGCAAAGGTCTTTCTAAGAGCCTGGGAGGACTCCCTGGACCACACAGAGGGAAATCATCCAGTATCTGTCTGCTGGCCTCAGCAGAATGTTCTGGAGATGGCAAGAAGGGTAGGGAGGGCAGATCTCTGGGTGTGTGGAACAGAGTCAGGTCTCGGGCACACGCATGCCCTGGCTTCCTAGAGAGCTCGGGCAGAGTGCAGCTGAAAAACCTTCACTGACAAATGCTTTCTCTCCACACTTTCCCAGGTTCTCACGTCACGTTCTCCACTGGTCTCATGGAGGCCTCTGACAGTGCCCACCTACTGAGTAGGGAGCAGCCCTGTACTCTCAGGGAATTCAGGGTGAACCCATGCCACATGTGGTCTGGTTCCAGAACATTCACGGGAGGCCAGACCCAGAGGCCCAAGCAGAGCCTCCCTCCTGGTCCCTTGCAGAGTAGGAGTCTTTCCCAGATGGTTGCAGCCCATGTCCCTAGGAGTGGAAAGGAGGCCCTAGGGCTGTAGCCAGCACACAGTCCTGCTGCCAACTGCAGCTTCTGCTCTTCTGAAAGGAGCTGGAAGCCCCGGTACCCGCACACTGCCATGCTGACACACATGCCTCAGCAAAGCCACCACCCAGGAGCCCACCCAGGCCCCCGAGAGACAGACGAGCCCACCTACACAGGAGCAATGTACGCAGGAGAGCTGCTCGCTGGAGAAGGGCCCAGCAGCACTCACCGGGAGGAGGTGAAGAGAGACCCATTAACTCCTCCAAATGTGGACAGGGCAACGGAAATGGGCATGATCCAGGCCATGACCCCGAGGAGCTTCTCTCCAAAAGTCTGGGAGGGGAAACAAAAGGGAAAGTGGGAAAGGCGGGCCACATTCTTCCCCTCCAGCTTGCTTCACTGCGCCCTGGCTGCTGCCTCTCTCGGCCCCCGCCCACACCACTGCGTCCATGGGATAACTGCGCAGGCTCTGAGAGTGACTGAAGAGCACGTAAGCTGGTCCTGATAGCAGTACTTAGCTAGCATTCATTATCCTTGTTTTAGGGATGAATGAGGAAACTGGCAATTGTGGTTAAGTGGCTCACCTCAGATCGCACACCCAGGAAGAGGAAGGCCCAGGACTGCAGGCCAGGTGGTGTAACTCCAGGCCCCATGTACTCATCATAAACTCTCCACTCTTGTGAATCAGGTGGCTCTGGGTTCAAATCCTAGCTCCACCTTGAGCAAAGCTTGTAAAGGCTCCCCCTCACCACCCCTGTGGTTCAGAGTAACTGAACCTAGAGCCTACTGCACGTCAGGCAAGTGCTGTACTATAGGGCAACACCACCAGCCCCAGGTTTGTAGCTGTTATTATTTTCTTTAGACAGGATATTGCTATACAGTCTAGGTTGGCTTTGAACTCATGGTTTCCCTGCTTCAGCCTGCTGAGTATTAGAGGTTTGTAATTTTTAGGTCTCAGTTTCTCATCTGTAAAACAGGTATGACTCCTAGCTCACAGGATAAGAATTTTTACATTCGCAGGAACACTACGTTGGTAGAAAATAAGGAACCAGCCACTACTTCATGCTCTGAGCCAGCTTTATAGCATACCGCCGGGGAGGGATTGCCTAGCGTAGTTGTCCTGCTGGAGAAGGCTGCTGGTCACAGGAACACACTGCCAGGGGTAGCGGCAGGGTGCTTTCTTTATTCATGAAGACACTGTCTGGCAGGATGGGGTTGCGGCCCAGACTGGAGCCAGGTGAGGTAGCAGCATGGCTTCTAGGTGTTCCTCAGGTATCTAGGGCCTCAGGCTCCTAGAGTTGGCATGATCTTTCCTCAAAGAGCACAATCTACTTCACTTCTGAGCTTTACCAGCACCCACTTTTCCCTGATGAGTGGTCAGCTTCTCACTTCTCAGAGAGGAAATAGAGGCAGAGAGAAATGCTGCGGCCCACGGGAGGTTCTATCTTTGTGAGGGGCAGCTGTCTCCTTTAGACAAGTCTCATAGTTAAGAGCTTAAAGTGTCTTAGCTGGGCAGGGTGGTACACGCTGAGGCAGGAGGATCTTTGTGAGTTCAAGACCAGCCTGGGCTACAAAGTGAGCTCAAGGCCAGCCTGAACTGCATAGTGAGACCCTGCCTAAAAAAAAAAAAGCCTCAGATCAGTAGCCAGCACACTCGTTCTGTAAAGGGTCAGATACTACATATTCCAGCTTCAGGCTGTACAGATTCAGTGGCAACCATTCAGTTCTGTATGGCAGCTGTTCTGGGTACAATAACCCAGCCGTCGGTTTGCTCCTGGGCACTGGAGAATCCCATGTTGAGGACATACATGGGTTCTGCACTGATAGCTTGGGGGATGATGTACAATCCCACAAGCCCAGGGATCAGGGAAGAGTGAGTGGGCTAAATGGGCAAATCTACGTCACCATTCTGGGTTTGATTTCTTACCACAGCGACTGCGTTTGATGCCAGCAGCTCCTGGGGGGACATTGCAGTGACATATGCAACATTGGCAAAGACATACACAAACGTGACCAGTGGGATGGAGATGAAGATGGCTCTGGGAAGGTTCCTGCAGAGGGAGAGGAGGTGAGGAGGAGGCTGTGTCCAGGACGCTGCTTTGCCATGGGGTCTGCGTGAGGCTAGCCTTGCAGCTGAGGGGTGCTCCCTCTAACTGGGAGGTGGGCTTTCTCTACTTAGGGCAGGATCATTCAAAGGCAATGAAACAGGTTAGGCTGGAAATATGCTCCATACTTGCTGACGTCTTTTTGACCCAGATCTCTACCATGCATTTTTCCATCTGCCCCAAGACACAAGAACTGGCCTGTCCTGAAAACAGGATGCACAGAGGCCTGGTAGGACCCAGGTCACTTGGTAAGGCAGTGGTATTATCCAGCAGTTTTCAGCTTTTAACCTACTCTGGGATAGTCAGAGGACCCTTTCTTCCCTCCTGGCAGGATGGATGGCAAATGTCTTAAGTTCCTGAGAAATGAACTACTACTTCAGGAGAGACCAGAGCAGGGTCAGAATGGGGGCGAGAAGTGGGCAGAGCACACCTGCTTCCTTTTCAAGCAGGAGATGTTATGGGCTTTCAAGAGGGGAAGACGCGGGCTATTTCAACTCACTTGTAGGGGTCAACAAGTTCCTCAGTCACATAATTAAGAAAGTTCCAGCCTCCATAGGCAAAGGAGCCCTGAAGGAAAGCCAATGCGATGAGGCCGATGTCGGGTTCTTGGAAATTCTCAAAGGCGTTCTTTGGCTCCAGCCAGAAGTATTCTCCTGTGGACACAGCAGGCAGGATGCTGCTCAGAGGGGCGTCTAGGCCCAGCAGCTCCCTCCCTGCCAGCTCTTGGTTTGGTCTCTAGTGAACCCATTCCACTGGAAAAGCAGGACTAAAAATGGGGCAAGGAAATTCACCTCTAGGGACCGCCTGGTACCTGGTAACCAGGAGTCCAGTGGGAGTTCAAGTTCAAAGCACAGTTCTGAAACGTTCCTTTGAAAAATTTTTTTTTTTACTTTATAGTACATGTTTGGAGTTCACGCAGTTTACAGTCATCTTGGGGAGTGTGGTTACATGTACATACAAAGATTGATTATCTCTTTTATTTTTTAAATCCTCTCCCCTTCACTCCACCTCCTCCAATTCACTATCCCATTTTTCATTCTTGTGGATATTATTTATCTTAGCTCATGTTATTTATCTTAGCTCATGTTATGGCATATAATGTTTACACTAATTGAGGGTATTAGGTTCCTACACATGGAACTACATGGCAATATTCCTTTTCTTTGGCCTTTTTGAGACAAGGTCTTGCTATGCAGTTTAGGCTGGCCTTGAGCTCATCTTGTAGCCCAGGCTGATCTCAAACTCTCAGTGGTCCTCCTGCCTCAGGCTCCGGAGTGCTGGGATTACAGGCGTGCACCACCATGCCTGGTCAGTATTCCTTCTTTTTTGGGGGGGGGCGGGTACTGGGAATCAAACTCCTGACCTTGCGCTTGCCAGGCAAGTGCTTGTACCACTGAGCTATGCACTCAGCTCCTTCGTTAAAGGGCAAAGTTACTGGGGAGGAAAGGCGGTAATACACAGGGAAGGGGCATGTCTTGCTGGGCTTTGGAAATGCAGGACTGGAGTCATTTGCAGTCTCCTAACCACTGTCACTGATACTTAAATTCCTGCATTTCCATGAAGAAAGCATTAAGAACAACACATTCAGACAGAAGCTTCTGCGTTGTATTAGTTCCAGTTGTTTTGCTTGCTTTGTCTATACCCTGTTTCCTTTAAAGCTGTATGCCTGTTCTCTCTTTTCAGAGTCCTTTAGCGAAGAGCCTTTACAGCACATTCTCAGCACTTGGCACAGTGTCTTGCACAGAGTGGGCCCTTAAAACTGGGCTGCAGGTGCAGCTCAGTAGTAGAGCAATAGCTTCGCATGTGTGAAGCCCTGGGTTCCATCCCTGGCACTGCTGGAGGGGGACCTTGTTGAGACTGCAATGAGGTAAGAGTGTGACTATCACTATGTTATTTATTCATCTGTAACCCAGCATTTGGACAGGAAATCAGGAGATTAGTGTGACCAGGAGAAAGAATTGAGACCAGATTAGGAGAAACGCACCATCTCTGAAAAGACAGCACAGTGATTTCTTTTAAGTTTAATTTCCTGAAAACAAAACCTGATTGCAATAGATTAAATAAGGAGGCATGTTATATAGCAGAAACTTATTTCCTGAAAAAAACGTTCAACCTCCCCACACTGCCTTCAGGGCCTATGGGCAGGTGGGAGGCCTCTCTCTCTCTCTCTCCTGATTTTCCCCGTAAGGCAGTGATGCTGAGCAGAGCCTAGTGTGCCATGGGCCCCATGGAAACCAAATACAGGCTTAGGCTTGGAAAAGACCAAATCCAGTGGGGAATGTTGGCAGGGGCCCCAGGAATGTAGAGCCTTGTCTTGCTGAGATGAGTAATTCTGAAACACAGAATTCTCCTCTTCTGTTCTCCATTTTCAGATATGGACAGGGTATGATAGAGGTCTAGAGCTTCCCTAAGTTTGAGGCAAAATGACAATAGAATCCAGAGGTCCAGGGTCTTTCCTCAGCTGTTTTTCAGCCAAGAGGGGAGCACGGGGAGACATAACTTAGCAAGCTTTGGGGGAGATTCCGTACCCTCAGCCACCCTGGGGAACATGCTTTCTCATCCCCTTGACAAGCAAGTGAAGAAGAGCTCTCCCAATGGCAGAACCAGGAAATCTCAGGGCCCGAATGTGCAAGAGGTAGAGAGTTGGGTGGGACCTGTTATTCCTTCTACACTCACCTTTGCATATCTGAACAACCCCCATGATGATGATCAGGGCCAGAGCTAGAAGCTTCCCAGCTGTGAAGACGTCTTGAACCCGGGTGGCCCATCGCACACTGGCACAGTTGACCCATGTGAGGAGCACTGAAATGACAGAGCCTCAGTCAGGAGCGTGTGAGGCGCAGGATGCCCACTGCATGTGGCCACTGCACAGAAACGCAAGTGCTGCCTGTTCCTGATGATGTGATTGTAACAGGTGAGGTATTAGCTCAGCCCCAGTGACCAGAGATTTTGGCTGCATTGAGAGGTTACAAATGGGGATTACGTGCCCCAAATTAGGGCTTGGTCAGAGCATGGCCTGCCAGGGCTGGAAGCCAGAAGTAGGCAAGCACTGGCCTGAGCGAGAAGTCAGCAGCAGGGCAGGAGTGCAGGCTCGGTATTCAAACCACAGTCTGTGAGGTGCGGCCCTGTGCAGCCGGTGCATCTTGGCTGTTACCTTCCTGAGCTGGATTTTGGGACCACAGAGGTTAAGGCACTCATTTTGTTTTTTGGAATTTTTTTTTTTTTTTTCCACACAGTGTCTTTCTATGTAGTTCAGGCTGGCCTTGAATTCATGGCTATCCTTCTGCCTCAGCCTCCCGGGTACTGGGATTACATTACAGGTGTGCAACATACTCTTTTCTTACTTAGGTTTTTCAAGTAAACATTCACCTTTTTAAAGACTTGATAAATATATTTAATGGCATGATCACTACCAGACTCAAACTACAGAACACTTTCCACACTACAAAAAGCTGTCTACAGGCTACATTTCTCTGTACTCAGTCAGTCCTCTCCCCTCACTTCTGTTTTTTTGAGACAGGGTCTCGCTGTGTAGTTCAGACTGGCCTTGAGCTCACTTTGTAGCCCAGGCTGGTCTCCAACTCACAACAATCCTCCTGCCTCGTTTCTTTATTTATGGTAACCACTAATTTGATTTCTTTCCATACAGTTTTGTCTTTTTCAGAATGGTGCTTAAGGGGAATCACAGACTACGTAAGCTTTTTTGTCTGGCTTCTTCAGCTTAACATGTTTCAGAATCTATTCATGTTGCTGTATAGATTAGTAGCTTCTTTTTATTGTTAAATAGTATTCCAAAAACCGGGCATGGTGGTGCACGCCTGTAATTCTAGCACTTAGGACGTTGAGGGAGGAGGTTCATTGCAAGTTTGAGACCAGCCTGGGCTACAAAGTGAGCTCAAGGCTAGCCTGAACTGCATGGTGAGACCCTGCCTCAAAAAGACAAAAAAAAAAACCAAACCATTCCATTATATAGATGCACGTTATTTTTCCATTCTGGTGGACATTTGGTTTGCTCCCAATGTTGGGTTATTACATGATAAAACAACTATAAGGACTTGCAAAGTCTTTAAGTTGATTGTACAGTTTTCATGTTTCTTAAGTAAAAAAAAGGTACCCAGAAACAGGATTCTGGTCATATGATAAATATACATGTAACTTTATCAGAAATGCCAAATTGCTTTCCAAAGGGGCTGTATAATTTTACATTCCCTCCAGCAATGTATGAGAATGTCTGTGGCTCTGTGTCCCTGTCAACATCTGGCAATGTCTATTTCAAAAAAGAAAAAAATCTGGCAATTCTACTAGGTGTGTAGTATTTCACTGTGGCTTTGACTTGCATCCCTGTAATGACACGGATGTTGAGCAAGGCATCATGTGTTTATTTGACATCTACCTGATATTTTCTCTGGTGAGGGGAGCGGTCTTTCCACTTAACCTCCTTACAGTCAGTCACAAGGCTCCCACAGAGATTCCAGCAGCTTGGGACCTGTGTGGGCTGGAGGAAGGTTTGCAGGCTAAGTGCCAGGAGGGGCTGACTCTGCTTTCCTGGTACTCTGTCCAGCCAACCCACTGGAGCTCTGTGCTGTAGGAGTGGGATTCTCAATTTCCTGATGGTTAGGAAGTGCTTGAGAATAAAGAAAAAAAAGTCCCTGCTTCCCCCTTTCCTAAAAAGGTGGCCAGGACATAGTCCTGTACTCCAGAGCATACAGCATGTAAAAACAGAATATTTCCATCTCTCAACTCTCCAGAGCTCTGACGTCACATGGAGGGCTGATTAAACTATTGGAACACATTATCCTTCAGCTACACTCTTATATTCCACGTATTTTCCAACTTTGCTTGATTATGTGACTATTTCAGAAAGATGGGAAGGTCCTGACATCACTATACACTGGTAGTTTTTCTCTCTATACGATCTCCACTTGTCTTCTTTGTGAGACAGGGTCTCGCTGTGCAGTTCAGGTGGCCTGGAGCTCACTTTGTAGCCCAGGCTGGTCTTGAACTTGTGACAATCCTCCTGCCTCAGCCTCGCAAGGGCTGGTATTACAGGTGTGCACCATCACCGCTGGCTATATTATCTCCACTTGAAAACCTTCTCATTTTCCAAGATCCAGCTCAACTGTCACCTGTGTCATGAAGCTTTGTAATTTTATTTTTTCCTAATGTGTGCACAAGATAAGACACATCAGGTATATTCTACAGACAAGGCACCAAGTTAGTTTTTTCAAACTAAGACAAATCCAGATCACTCTGTCTATATCTAATCGTGGTATTTATATCTTTGTATTACAATGATCTTGGGGCTGGGGGTGTAGCTCAGTGGCAGAGTGCTTGCCCACTATGCATAGGACCCTGGGTTCCACCCACAGAGCACTAAATAAATAAATAACAAAATAAAATATTCTGTTTCATTTTTCCCTGTTTTGTAGTCCAGCAGGGCAGGCTCTGAAACTTTTTCATGGTTTTAATCCCAGGGCATATCACTGATGCCTGATAATAGTAGATACTCAGTAAATATTTAGTAAATAAAATGCAGCTGGAAATGGTGGTGTATACACCTATAATCTCAGTACTTGGGAGGCTGAAGCAGGAGGATCATGAGTTTGAGATAAAACTGAGCTATACAGTGAGTTCCAGGCTAGGCCTGAGGTATTTAGCAAGACCTTGACTCAAACAAAACAAAATAACAAAATAAAAAAATAAGAGTAAACCAACAACAAAAACCCAAAACAAAACAAAGCAAAAAGTGAAATGCTACCATCTATTAATCCTCGAAACTCACTTCAATATACACACTCCAGAGTGTCTACCACACTCGTTGGGAATCTCATCGGTAGGTGATACAATACCATTTGTTTCATGGAACCAAAAGAGGAAACTTTCTCATAGCACTTGGGAGGCTGAGGCAGGAGGATCCATGAGTTTAAGACCAACCTGGGCTACAAAGTGAGTTCAAGGCCAGCCTGAACTACACAGTGAGACCCTGTCTCAAAACACAAAACAAAACAAAACAACAACAAGAGGAAACTTTCACAGGGTCAATGTAAAGACTGACACCCAAAGCAGAATCTCTTTTCTCCTGGTAGAGGAGCTGTTTTCCAAGATGTTGTCATATATGGAGAATCAAAACATGTTTTGATAGCAAGGATTTTAAGTGCCTGAACAGGGAGAACATTTTGTAAATACTTAAAATGTTCTGGCTGAGCAGAGACACCCTAATAAATATACACTTGGTTATCTTACTCAATTCAGTGAAGGTCATGTGCCTGGTGACGATCCAACCAAAACCACTGTGACTACTGGCACGATGATCTCAGCAGCTCCCCAGGTCCCCAAGACATGCTGGGTACAAGGCTGGGCCTCCGCACCCAGGGATCCAGGCAGATGCAAGCAAAAACCAGGATAGAGGACGAGACTGATTTGTAAAAGGAAGATGAGAACCAAACTGAGGTGGCTTGGGGATGGGTAAGGATTACAGAGCAAGGAACAGGATCTTGACCTCAGGAAGAAAATCCTCTTCCATCAAGGGGAGGAGAGGGCATAGCTGGGAGATGAAGGGAAAATGCTTGAGGTAAAAAAGGGCAGAGTAGAAAAACTCAAACATCTCCTTCCTCAGGGAAGAGGAAGAATGCAGCCACTTCCACCATGTGGTAGGAGAGAAAACAAAATCCCCTCTTTGCAAGACAGGCCTTGTCAAGGCAGGAAGAAAGGCTCCTCTGTCACCTCCGCGCTATTCTCAGGGTGACTGGGAAGTCTGAAGGACAGGGACACTTTTCAAGCAGGCTTATTACTCTTGGTGACTTCTGTTCTGCTTGGCCTTATCTCTATAAGGTCACAAGAACCCAGCCTTCAGCTAGTATTTAACCTTTAACCCTCACAGGAATCTTTGAGAAATAAAAAAATTCTGAAAATGCGGTACCGACCAGCAGGCTGCCTATGCCCACCCCCCATCTCTTCAGAACAATGGCTGCAGATTCCAGGTCTCGCTCTTCTTCCAGCATTTGGGCCATGGCAGCATGTGATGGTAGGGAGAGAGTGTACTTTCACTCTGGTACAGCAGGCAGCTTCCACACATCAGCGGAAACCTGAGCTTCCATCCACAGGGGAAAGGTCAGAGTGTAGGCAATACTTCCTGGGTGTCTGCCAAGTCCTGCCCTGCTCTGGAAGCCTGTTTTTGCCTATCTGCTGACCAGCACCCCCTCTGTTGTAGAAGAGTATGTTCCCTCTCTTTCTGCTTCCCTGAGTTCTGCATAGCTGAAATCTGGTGACCTGAAGAAAGCCACATGTAGATGGAGACCAGTGGCCACTGCAGCTTGAAACATGAGGGTTTCTTTCCATTTATCCATGCATCCATCCATCCTGCATACATGGTCTGTCAGTGCTGGGCACTCTGGTATGTAGGGAAGTTACAAGTTAGGCACAAGTCACTGCTGTCAGAGAGCGGGCAGTGGGATGGGTGATCTAAGAGATGACCATAAAACAATGTGGTTACAGCAGAGTTATCCTTGCAAAGCAGGGGTGTCCATCATGAACCCCTTACTCGGCCTAGGGTAATCCTATAGAAGATGCTAGCAGCCGGGTGGAGTGGTGCACACCTGTAATCCCAGCATTTGGGAGGCTGAGGCAGGAGGATCTCTGTGGAGTTTGAGACCAGCCTAGGCTACAAAGTGAGTTCAAGGCCAGCCTGAACTACAGCGCGAGACCGTCTCAGACAAAAAAAAACCCTCTAGCAACATGACTCATAATTTTGGTCTAGCTGGAAAAAATGAAAAGTATAAAACTCAGTTCTTGTCCTTTATTGTCTAGCTGTGGGAGGGGGTGCTGCTTCTCTGGAGGGCCCCGCAGAATCCCAGCCTTCTCTGTACCTTTTGAGCATTTTCTCCTCCCTTTCAGAAACTTGTGTTTCCTAGGTAAAACACAAGCTGAAAAGATAAAGACTTCAAGAAGATGCCGAAGGACTAATCACCTCATCTAGCCAGGGTGAAGAAGTCAATGTCAAGGTGACAGGAGGGACACAAAGAATAAAGTAAGCTGAAGGAGGAAAACTCCACTCAGAAACCTAGCGGCCTGCCTAGAGCCTGGGGGCCTCTCAGTCACCCAGTGGGGAGGGGTGGGCTGAACTATTCACGCCCTGGAGAAGCTTCAGGACCAGAGGAGGGTGTGAGCTCCGGTGCTCATCCTGGGGCGGCGGCGGGCAGGTCCCGTTCCCTGTAGAGAAAGTGCTCTCAGCGTCACCCCCACCTTGATCCCCAGTCCTTGGTCCCCGGGTGTCACAGATGCCCTCCGCTCACTGCCTCCCCGAGATGATGACAGCAGCGCCCCTAAAGCCTTTGGAAGGCAGAATAACGGCCGTTCCAAAGCTGTCACATCCTCATCTCTGGGCATTTGTGAATATGCAAAAAGGGCTTTGCAGATGTGACTCAGTTAAGGAGCTGGAGATGGGGCGCTTATCCTGGATTACTGGAGGGGACCCAATGCCACCACAGGAGTCCTTAGGGGAGGGCGTCAGGGGTTAGGAATGAGAGATGGTGAGGAGGCAAGGGACTGATTTGAGAGTGCTCTGCCTCTGGCTTTGAAGATATAAGGAGGTCACTGGGAAAGGCAAGGAAAAACTCTTTCAGAGCCTCCAGAGGCTTCTAACCCCCAGATCTGTATGATAGTAAATATGGGCAGTTTGAAGGTTCTAGGACTGTTGTTATTTGTTACAACAGCAACAGGAAATACAGGGACAGGCGTCACACTGAAAGACAAGAAGGCAGGAGGGGCTGGGGATGTCATCCCCAGCTCCACAAACATAAACACAAACATGAAAACAAAAACAGAACAACCAGGCAACATCCACCCAGATCCCAGGGGAGTGACTGTCCACAGGCCTCGCAGGACACCAGGGGTGGGGAGGAGGGACTCCTTAGAATGGGTCATGAAGGTGAGTCAGCAATGTGCCAATGTGGCTGGCGGACTCCCACACCCCATGATGGTGCTAAAGCGTCACTGCCTCCTCTTGGAAACGCAGTACCGGAATGAACAAGCTTGCTCTGTAACAACTAGCAGGTGCTCTTCCTCTTTCCTCCTGTCAGAGAGATGTAGGACAAAAGCAATCTCTCCGTCCTCCAACCCCAAGTTCTTTTCCGGTCTCCTCCAGATTCCATACACCTCCAGGTGCCACACACAGCCCAGGTTCACATACAAACACAGGCAGTCACAACTGTCTTCCTGCACTGTGGACAGAGTGCCAGGATGTTCCAGGTGCGATTCCTTTGTTTTATATCCTGATAATTTTATTGGTCTCCTAATTTTGTTAACCAAAGGCTATCTACCACCAAAGGCCCAAGAGGAGTCAAGCAGAAAGCCAAGGGGCTGGGGGCATAGCTCCTTGCTAAAGCACTTGCCTGCTGCACACCAGGCCCTAGGTTCAGTTACCTGGAAGAAAAAGAAAAGGAAAAAAAAAAAAAGATGGAAAGCCAAGAGAAGAACTTGAGTCCTGCATCTGAGTCATTTTGTAAGTCACAGGGTACAGAATGGTCTCACAGGGCACACTACTTCATAGTGGGTAACGCCAGATACTCTGGCCACGCCCATCCATCTGTGATCTTGCAAGGCTGAGTCAACCCAACTGATTGGCAGAGGCACATGGAGTTCAGGGATTATGTGTTTTGGAAGGGAAGACTGGGGACATTTTGGGGGGAATTTTTACTTCACTGTATCATAGACTATAGATAAAAGAGGTAATTTAAAATCAATCTCTCTAGTCCATTTTGAAATAGAGCATCAATGAATCACTACTATAAGCACATCTTTATTTAGGAAGTTTTAAGGTTGGATTAGGGAGCTGTGGGAGGATATTTTAATAGAGTGCGACACAGTGCTGGGTATAATGGTTTAGTCAGCCTGTAAGTATGGACAGCTTAAAATATACTTGGCTGTATAAAAAGAAACTCACACATCCAAGGAGTTAAGAGTTAATCCGAGCCTGTGCAGCTCACTGAGTTTAGAAATGTAAAAGAAACTACAGGAAGAAAGATAAAAGTCAAAATCAAAATCGCTAAGAACTCCTTCCAGGAAAAGAACTTCTTCATTAGGGGAAGTATGCTCAATTAACAACCCCTCGCTACCCTCCAAGCAGAAGGCTAAGATGATTACTCCTCAGAGCCCCAGAATTGCACCCATCACCCGCTCTCCAGGGCTTGGAAAATCATTTCCCACAGGATAACTCGTTTCTTTGCCTTGAGTTAGTCCTTTATCCATATCAGCATCAAATATTTCCCGGCACTCGGTGAACTCCATGTGGGACC
>PVLD010022340.1:0-29489 GCA_004027595.1 Dinomys branickii | reverse complement strand
ACTATCTTATCTATAATTTGGTATTTCCTTTAATGTTTTTGTGTTAACTAATGTGAAGATAACTATGTAATACAACATCCAGTTCTAATTCCCTACTATATTCTGTATAACTTTGTATTTTCTGTATTGTTTATGGCTTTTCTGGTTCATATGTCTCCATTCTTTTGTCTTTAAAATAAAATTAAAAAAATAAAATAAATAAATTTATTGGTACATTTTAGTACACATTGATCACATTCACTATAGGTAATTTGTACCTGTAGATGATATAATTTGATCCTTTTTTTAATCAAAATTATTATTTTTTCTACAGTACTCACAATCTGTTCCTCTCAAATCAAAGGAATTCAGTGTGTTTAACAGGTGAAGCTAGGCCTAGTTCAAATAATGAGCTCAAAACTTAAATTGAAAAACTTACTTGCCACCCCAATAAACTACCTATCTGCCCGCCCACTGATCCATCCGTCCACCCATCCATTCAACTTTTTTTGTGTACTGGGGCTTGAACCCCTGACTTTACACATGCTAAGCTAACACTATTACTAGCTACATCCTCAGGTCTTTTTATTTTTTTAATTGCCTAGGCTGGCCTCAAACTTGTGCTCCTCCTGCCTCAGCTCCCAAGCTAACAGGCATGTACTACCACACCTGCTAAATCAGTCTATATTTTGATGGAAAAGTTTACTTTTCTCCAGTAAAAAGAAAAATATGTAATATGCCAGCCTACAAAGTAACCAATTATCTGTGTGTAAGAGAAGGAGACCCATGGGGGGAGAGCAGTTTAACAGCAAACTTTTATTCCCTAGGTATTTTATCTTCATTTTTGCTTTTTCATAGCACCCTACAAGAGCAGGTTCCTTGTTTTCATACCACTCATATAGCAAAAACAAGATAAAATAGAATAGATATAATTTTCAACTTGAATGTCAACATTAAAAACTTAATTATATTCACTATACAAGATACTTAAAAAATCCACATTTAAAAATCAATGGCTTTTCTATACACTAATAATGAACTACCAAAGAAAGAAAACAATTCCATTTGCAATGGCTTAAAGTGTGTGTGTGTGTGTGTGTGTGTGTGTGTGTGTGTGTCTATGCACCTTATCAAGCAGGTCAAAGATGTCTACAATGAAAACTGCCGAACAAGCTGGGCATGGTGGTGTGCACCTGTAATCTCAGCACTTGCTGGATCACTGAGTTTGAGGCCAGCTTGGGCTCCACAGTGAGTTCAAGGCCAGCCTGAGCTACAAAGTGAGACCCTGTCTCAAAATCCACACACACACAAAGAATCAAATGAACAAAAAAAGGAAATTACAGAACTCTGAAGAAAACTGAAAGACTTATTAGAAGACAGAAATATCTATGTTCATGTACATACCTTTGCAGGAATAATATTGAAATAGCCATATCATATTATCAAAAGTAACCTACAGATTTGATGTATTACCAATTAAAATTCCAAGACATGCTTTACAAAACTAGAAAAAAAATCTTAAGATTCATATGTAAGCACAAAAGACCTAGATTACCCCAAGTAATCCTAAGAAAAATGAGCAAGGCTGGAGACCATCACAATACCCAATTTCAAACTGTACTACAAAGCCACAATAACAAAAACAGCACGATATGGGCACAAAAGTAGATATATAGGCCAATGGAATAGAAGAGAAGACACAGGAACAAATCCACACAACTACAGACATCTGATTCCCAACAAGGGGGAAAAATATACACTAGAGAAATAGCAGCATCTTTAACAATTGTGCTTAGAAAACTGGATATTCACATGTAGAAGACTGTAACTAGATCCCTCTCATCCTACACAAAAATCAATTTTAAATGGATCAAAGACATAACTATAAGGTCTGAAACTTTGAAACTGCTAAAGGAAGACAGTAAAAACACTTGAGGACACAGGCATACACAAAGACTTCCTTAACAGGACTCCAATAGCACAGGAAATAATGGTAAGAATCAACAAGTGGATCCACATTAAACTTTCTGCCCATCAAGGGAAACAACCAAAAGAGTAAAGAGAGAGCTTAGAGAATGGGAGAACATCTGTGCTAGTTATAATTCCAAGGAGGATCAGCACCTATAGTATATAAAGAACTCAAAACAAAACACCAAAAAGCAAATAGCCCAATCAATAAATGGGCAAATCAGTTAACAGATACTTCTCAAAAGAAGTACAATTAGCTGATAAGTATGTGAAAAAATGTTTAACATCTTTAGCTATCAAGGAAATGCAAACCAATACTACAGTGAGATCTCATCTCATCCCAGTCACTAAGAATACAAAAAAGGGGGGCGGGGGCTGGGCATGGTGGTTCAGGCCTGTAATCCAACACTTGGGAGGCTGAGGCAGGAAGATCAAAAGTTTGAGCCTTACATAGGCAACTTAGTGACTTAGATTTTCTCAAAAAATAAAAAAGGATTAGAGATGGACCTCAGTGCAAAGGCCCTGGGTTCCCAGTACTGAAAACAAACAAATGCCAACAAATACTGGTGTCTTAGTTACTTTTCTCATGTGTGAGACAAAATACACAACATCCAAGTTAAAGGAGGAGAGGTTTACAGCCAGCTCACAGTTGGCTGGCTCCGAGGCAGGGTGGCATTGCACCACGCATCACTTTCAGCGTCACATTCTAGATCCAGCTTTGGAGCACATCTGGCCACAAGCCATATGCGCTGGGGTCGGGGAGCAGTTCTTTGACACTGCTGCTGGGAATGTAAATTAGTGCTATTCACTATGGAAATCAGTGTGGAGGTTCCTCAGAACACTAAGAACAGAACTACCATAACATACAGCTGTAGCACTCCTTGGAATATACCCAAAGGAATGAAACTCAGCATACTGCAAGGGTGCCTGCATACTCATGTTCACAACAGCCAAGACATGGACCAGCCTTGGTGTCGGTCGGAAGATGACTGGATAGAGTGGATAGAGAAAATGTGGTGTACACAGATGAGAACAAAATGATGTCATTTGCAGGAAAATGGGTGGAACTGGGCCATGTTTTCCTTACTACGTAAGATCTAAGAGATGACATGAAGTAGAAAGGTGACCAAGGGGAAGGAAATACGTTTTTTTTGGTACCACAAATTGAACTCAGGGCCTCATGCTTACAAGGCAGGCGCTGTGCCGCTGAGCTACATCCCTGGCCAGGAAGGAAATACATTAGAGTGGGGGGAAAAGAGGAGTATAAGTGCTAGGCAGACACCTGTAATTCCAGCAGTTGGGAGGCTGAGGCAGGAGGATTGCCATGAATTTGAAGCCAGCCTGGGCTATACAGTGAGACCCTGTCTCAAAAAACCAAAAGAGGTATATAAGGAAGGGTGAGAGAGGATGTTAAGAAACTATTATTCATGGCTTTGTAAGATCACTGTGCTGACATGAATTTATTGAGGTAAAATCTGTTAAGTGAGACAGAAGGCTACAAAACAGTACACACAGCATCACCAACTTTTCATTTGAAAAAAATGCTTGCATGTACAGAGACCAAGAAATCACCTAGAGTGGTGTTCACTTAACTGTATTACTCTGTCCCTGGGAGTGAGATGCTGAGGATATATTCTTTATTATTGTTTAAGAGGTTGTTTTTTGGAGCTGTGATGTTATAAAATGTTTCCACGTGAAGAAATTAAAATTGCTTTAAGTATGTGAGGTAGTTATGTTAATTAGCTTGATTGTGGTAATCATTTCACAACACACGCATCTCAAAATGTGATGCTGCATGGCAGGCGCAGTGGCGTACATCTGTAATGCCAGCACTTGGTAGGCTGAGGCAGGAGGATCACTGTGAGTTCGAGACTAGCCTGGGCTACAAAGTGAGCTCAAGGCCAGCCTGAACTGCACAGCAAGACCCTGTCTCAAAAAAAATGTGATGCTGTAAACCAAAGGTATGTATGATTTTATCAGTTATACTCAATAAAATAGTAAAAACACTAAAAAATAAAGAACACAATGTTGAAAAACTCTTAAATGCACAAAAACTTTTACATTCTTTGATGGTAAATTTGACACTAGAAGTCTTTTATAAAGGGGTAATTCCAAATAAGAAAGAAATACACATTGTGATATTCCTTGCCATGTTATTCAGGACAGAAAAACAAGAATCCCTTTCTGATTGCAAATTTCCTATCTTTGCCTTTTTTTTTTTTTTGAGACAGGGTCTCACTGTGCAGTTCAGGCTGGCCTTGAGCTCACTTTGTACCCAGGCTGGTCTCGAACTTGCAAAGATCCTCCTGCTTCAGCCTCCTGAGTGCTGGGATTACAGGCATGCACCACCATGCCCGGCCAAGTTTCCTATAAGTCTAATATAGAAGAACAGTTATGTGATAGTATGTAACAAAAAAAACCAAGGTATTACAAAACTGAGAAAAAGGGGGCAGAATACGTAATTTTATAGACAGGATTACAATGGTGATAAAAACATTAAAAAGTAGCTCTATAGGGGCTGGGGATATAGCTCAGTGGAATAAGCGCCTGCCTAGCAAGTGCAGGGTCCTGAGTTCGATCCCCAGTACCGCAAAAAAAAAAAAAAAAAAAAAAAAAAAACTAGCTCTATCTATACACAGGGGAAACACACATGAACAGGGGTTGGGGAAGAGGCTGGTATTGTGCTACCATAATTTATTGTTTGTATCTTGTTTGAAATTATTTTTCACACTTATTTTTATAGTGGAAGAATTAAAACACATGACTCTAATAGCAACAATATTAATGTGAAAAAAGAAAAACATACGGAGGGACTCACCGCAGAGTCCGTGGGCAGGTCAGTGTCCCACTTTCGCCCTTTGAAGTCTCCACCCCTGTTCCATCGAAATGAGCTCATGCAGCCTCCCTGAGAAAGTTCTGTAACACAAAAGTAAAATTTTAAAAAGCTAAAGATCTGTAAAAGAAGGATAGGGAATACCAATAAAGGAAAGCATATCGTTATGAAGAAAATCAGGTAAATCCAAAACGTGGACTAAGCTATCATCATGGCTTTTCAGAAAGTCACTGGACTGGGAAATCCGAGTAGGGTTATCCACTCAATAGTATCATCGAACAACTAAGTTTTAAGAGATGGTGACTGCATTACAGGAATAGAGAAGCATGTTCTTCCCTTTCAGACAAAATGTACACTCCAAAGTAACCATGTTTCCAAAGCACTTTCAAATAGTACAGTGCAAAGAGCATGGACACACAGAGACAGAATCAAATGTGGTGCGACAGTCCTAACTTCAGTCTAGGCGGTATGTTGCTCACTTTTAATACTTTCTGTATATCTGATATACAATAATTTCTATATTTAAAAAATTGTGTGTGGATAAACATACTTTTTTTGGATGAGCAAAGCCTTGCTGTCTATCGGGCAATCCTGCTGAAATATCTGAACCTAAGCTTACAGGAAATACGCAAGTCAGAACTGTGTGTAAAACTACACAGTGGATATATTCAGTACAACCCAGACCGTGGGAAACTACAGGACAAACAATCCAAATCTTTCTGACAAATACACCGCAAAGGCAGTGGTGGAGTGTCTAGGAAACCTATCCTTAAACTTAAATATACCACCTTATTTAAATCCCAATTTAAGCAATACCAAAAACAGCAGTAACATTTTGAGAACACTGGATGTTTGAACACAAGACTGGATTATTTCATTAAACAAAGAAAGCATTTAAAATATTCGGTCTAAGTGGGGCATGGTGGTGTATACCTATAATTCCAGCTACTTGAAGAGGTTGAGGCAGGAAGATCACAAGTTTAAAATCAGCTTGGGCAATCTGACAAGACCCTGATTCAAAATAAACAAATACATAAAAAGCGTTGGTGATGTACGTACTCACTGGGCTCAATACCCAGTACTTAGGGTGGAGGTGAGGAGCATGTGAAAAGCTATATGGTAGCTTTTTGTTTTTTTGTTTTTGAGTCAGGATCTCACTATGTACTACAGGCAGGCCTTGGATTTCCTTATGTAGCCCAGCATGTCCTTGAACTCACAGCTATCCTCCTGCCTCAGCCTCTGAGAGTGCTGGGATTAAATTGCACCACTATGTCTGGCCCATAGTTATACTTTGAAAGTTTTCCAAAAGGTTTTTGTTTTTCTCATTAGCTTTCATTTATAAAATCCAAACGTCATGGAAAAGCTCTCACATTTTCCCCTTCCAATCAAGTTACCTTTGATCCTTTCAAACAGGTACTCCTGATTTGGCGTGAGGTCTAGATACTGCACAATCGCATTCAGAGTTGGAATGAGAGGGGCTTTGACCAGGGCGGCCTGTTTCAAGCTGGTAATACTAGCCTCTGTTCAAAGCAAAACACAGAACACAAATTACTCTTCATGAGGATCTCAGGAAGAGATTAGCATGCTTGCGTTCAAACAGCTGGCTTGGGCTGGGGACAGAGCTCAGTGGCACAAGTGCCTGCTTAGCAAGCACAAGGTCCTGAGTTCAACTCCCAGTACCAAACAAAACCAAACAAAACAAACAGCTGGCTCCTCCCCGACTTCAGTCCTTACACGAGCCAGAAATCTATCTTTCCTGACACACTCCGACTTCAACATTCCCCCGGAAACACCAGTAACACCCCCTTCTGCGTTGTTTTTCCTCCTCAGGATTAACCACTTTATTTTCTGTCTCATCTACCAGAAGGAAAACAGGAATGGGGGCAGGGAGAGGGGTCAGTTTTCCTCACTGCTGTACCCCTGATGCTCAGAAGAGTACTGAGTAAACGTACGTACGCAATAGATGTTGAATAAATGAAAACAATAACAGTTTATCTTAATCTGCATTATCTACTTGACGTACAAGTTATCATTTTGGGTAAGGTGGCCGGATTTATAGACACACACCCACGCCCACATCTACTCCTAAAGGAGCAGCCAAGCCCATTTTGGCAAATCCATAAACAAGTAATATATAGAAGATGTTGAATGTATAAAAAGATACATGAGGCCGGGCATGGTGGTGCACATCTATAATCCCAGCACTCAGGAGGCTGAGGCAGGAGGATCGTTGCGAGTTTGAGGTCAGCCTGCGCTACAAAGTGAGCTCAAGGCCAGTCTGAACTACACAAGGAGACCCTGTTTCAAAAAGACAAAGACAAACAAAAAACAAAAAGATACATGATAGCCTTCAAAATATTAAACTGAATTAGAAGCTTTCCCTTATGCCAAACAAATACTTATAATAGTGTTTTCTTTTAAATCTTGAAAGACCACTATGCAAGGAAATTAAAAAGAAATAAAAAAGAAAATATTTCAAAATGTTTAACCTTACTAGTAACACCCAACCCTGGGAAAAGGCATTCTTGTTTGTGCCATATAAAGCTGAACTATAAACTATTCATAGGGAACCTTGAGACACTTGTGTCTGTTTAGCTAGCAGCTGTAGCTCTAAGAAATTATCCTAAAGAAATGTAGAACGCACACGAAGACTTAGGTGAAAAGATACTACAGCATTATTAGTAATAGTACAAAGCCCCTAAATTTTAGCTAACAGAGATCTGCTACTTACAACATAAGACAAATAGTACAAAACAGCTATAATCTAGTCGTAAACATGGTGCTAGAGAGCATCAGTAAAATGAAAAGTACACGTGCGATTGTGCGTGCGCGCGCACGTGTGTGGGGGGATGTAGGAGACAAAACAGTTATTTCAATCTAATTCAAAATATATCCATATTCTAAGCCTCTGTATCTCTTTTTCTACAAATAATTGGTGTGATTAAAATCGATAGTGCTTATCTCTGGAAGCAGTTATGTTCGTCAATGTTGTAATTTTTGGCAGTAGCAGTGATTGAGTCCAGGGCCTTCACACTAAGCTACACCCCAGCCCTTTTTGAGACAGGCAGGGCCTTGCTAAGCTGCCCAGGATGGGCCTGAACTTGCAGTCTTCCTGCCTCAGCCTCTGAGAGTGCTGGGATTTACCACCATACGAGGCTGGGCAATATTCTTTGTGCATTTCTGTTCTTTCCAAATTTCCTACAATGAGTACATACTGCTTTTATACCAGTAAAGTCATATTATTCATTAGAAAACACAGCAGAGTGGTACAATGTTGTGATATATATTTTCAGAGCTCAGAAAGAAAGCTCAGAAAGGGTAAGCAGAGATTCAAGTAACATTACCAACACCAAGAAAATGTGCACTCTGTGTGCTGGGCAGCAGCAGCCTCACCCAGAAAACGGGGCAGTCACAACAAGCTTTCACGCTTCTTATGAACATCTGTGGTAATTATGTAGAAAACACCTGGATACTCAATAAACACACTTTATGGATAGACATGTCTATTCTTAATCCAAAGAATAAACATTTGTTCAAAGATACCTAAAGTACAGGGAAAAGTGCTAATTTATAGTCCAAAGCACTTATATTTCAAAGAAAAATGTATTCTCTGGAAGGAGCTAATGACTAAAATATTCCTTATGTTTTTTAAAATCTAATTACTTAACAGTAAATTGGCACAGATGTTTTAGGCAAATTATACAGTATCTTAGTTTTATTTTTAGCAGATATAAATTAAAAATAGATGATTTTAAATTACTATTTTATACATGTTTGGTTTTTTTTTTTTTGAGGCAGGGTCTTGCTCTGTACTTCAGGCTGGTTTAGCACTCACTATGTAGCTCAGATTAGCCGTCAACTGGCAGTGATCCTCCTGCCTCGGCCTCCTGAATGTTGGATTACAGGTACGCGTCACCACACCCAGCTTCGTACATACTTTATATATGCAATAAGTATCTGAAAAAGGTCTTGTGTCTAAAATAAAGAACGCATACAACTAAAAAATTAGAAGATAACACAATTTAAAAATGAGTAAAGGATCTGAAAATGGTAGTAAACACATGCAAATGTTCAGTGTCACTAACAGGTAGGTAAATGTAGACCAAAACTACGGAGGGACGCTGTTCACGCCAACTGAGACGACTGCACAAGATGCACAGTCAGCAGTGCTGGGAGCTGCAGAGAACCTAGGACCCTCGTGTCCTGCTGGTGGGGTATAAAGTGCTGCTTTCGAGCAGCCTGGCAGTGCCTACTCACCATACAACCAGGCAATTCCACTCCTAGTTATATACACAGGAGAGTTTAAAATGTTAGTCTGCATAAACACTTGTATGTGACTGCTCACAGCAGCATTATGCATTGTAGCCAAAAACTGGAAATAAGCCTTATAGTAGTTAATTCATAAACAGGTATCAAATTGTGAAAGAAGCACTTTGAAAATTTGGCCATAAAAAGAAATGAGTAAAACAAAATAAATACATAAAAGAGTAACTGGGCATGGTGGTGCCTGCTCACAATCCCAGCACTCAGGAGGCTGAGGCAGGAGGATTGCCGTGAGTTCGAGGCTAGCCTGGGCTACACAGCATTGCCCTTTCTTTAAAAATACAAAAAATAAAAAAAGAAATGAAATACTGTTAAATTCTACCACACAGATGAACCTTAAAAATATTACGTTAAATAAAAGAAGCCAGTTACAAAGGACTACCTGTTGAATACCACTTATACAAAATCCCTGAAACAGGCTCATGTACAGAAACAGAAAATACACTGGTATATGCACATGGCTAGAGGGAATGTATAGGAGAGGGTGGGCATGCTACAGGGCAAAGAGTTTTTTGGAGTGATAAAGTGTTCTGAAATTATGACGGCTGCACAACCCAAACCTTTGAACTGCATACTTTAAAAAAGAGCATATGAAATAGTACATTATATCTCAATAAAGCTGTTCATTAAAAAAAACTATTATAAACATTTAAACCCCTGGCCCATCCACATCTGAAGATAACGAAGTTAAATAGCCCATTACAAAAAGATATTTTCCATTTGGCTGATTTATTAAAAGCAAATCAAACAGCAGGCTCTAGTTCACATACCTCCTATCTGCAGCTCTGGACAGCCCATCCGTCTCATCTGGGTGCAGACAGACTCGGTCTCCTGTACAAGCGGCACTAACACTGTCTCATTGATCCACTGGGAAGAAACGACGTAGAGTTTGTATACACAATTCCAAAGTATTTTTCAAATAATTATTTTCATCTCTACAAGCAACTCTAAGAATGCTTTTGTCTTGCATTTGAACATTAACAAGCTGTCAAGTATAGCAAAGAGGATGGAAGTAGCAGCTATCTGGCAGGCTGCAGAGTGCAGGAAATGTGGTACTGCAGTGAGAACTAAACTGCTTTGTTTTGGGTACTGGGGGCTGAACCCAGGGCCTTCACACTGAGGTGCATCCCCGGGCCCGCTCCCTTTTTTTCAAGCAGGGTCTAAGTCACATTAAGTGCCTCAGCAGGGGATCTATCTTGTGACCCTCCTGCCTCTGTCTCTCAGAGTGCTGGGATTACAGGTATGTGCCACCTCTCATGACTGAAGGCATTAAATAAATTATATTCTCAACTCATACGTGTTCTTTCTTCCAAAGAAAATAACCTTCTATATGTTAAATTAAAAAAATTTCCTTCAATGATTACTCTTAGCAAAAAGCAGCAGCTTTGGGGCTGGGGATGTAGCTCAGTGGTGCAGCGCCTGACTGGCACGTGTGATGTCCTCAGCTCGAGACCCGGCACCCAGGAAAAAAGAGTAAGCTTTCATGTACAGTCCTGGAGCGCTATTGTTATACACTGATACAGAGTTTACACTGGCTTATAATCAGTAGGACAGTTTTTCAACCTCACACAACTCACAACAGGCTCCCCTAGCTGCGTAAGCATGTGGAAAAGAAGATAATGGAACCAGTTTGTGGATACTACAATGCGCTATCACTTGAAGACTGGGAGTCAGGCGTAGTGCTACATGCCATGAACACGAGCAGCCTAAGAGGCTGAGGCAGGAGGATCATAAGCCTAGCCAGCATATTTTAGCAAGATCCTGCCTCAAAACAAAAAAACAAAAAAAAGCCAGGTGTGGTGGCGCACACCTGCAATCCCAACACTTGGGAGGCTGAGGCAGGAAGGATCCTTGTGAGTTCGAGATCAGCCTGGGCTACAAAGTGAGCTCAAGGATAGCCTGAACACACACACACACACACACACGCGCACGCGCGAACTGCAAAGGGCTGGAGATGTAACTCAAAGACCCTGGGTTCAACTGCCAGTGTCGTGGGGTGAGGGGCCAGCAAGTAAAGTAGGAATTTCAAAAGCCACGTTCAGTATCAGACTACAGTATCGGACTAACACCCATCACGCCGGATGGGTGTGAAAAGGCCATCCAAATAAAGCCTATTTGGCATGTTTGTAGATTACTGTTTTGTGTGTTTATGTAGCAAGTTCAACCAACACTTTTATTTTCATGCTGTTAACCATAAAAATGAAATAATCAAGAAATGTTTCTGATGAAGCCCACGATTCCTTATAAACAAGTTTGAATTCAAAACCTCTGAAAACTGAAAGTTTCTCTGTAATGCTTATGCCAAGCAAAATTCAATACAGTGAAAGACTTGAACTAAATTCACATGAAGCTATTTATAGATTTTACCCCATTTAAGTATCCAGATAGTTAGATGCAGAAATATTAATGTGGTTGATTACTAGGTGTTGGAAAACGTATGATCTATGCACAATGCTTTTAAAAAATCCAAATGCTCAACTTCAGAGCACCACAGCCTAGAAATTCAGATGAGGAACTGTTTCTAAGTAGCTAATATTCTTGACAAAACTTTATCTTTTTTAATATATTAGCATTTTTAGGCTGGTATGTAACAGAGAATACAGCAGCAAGTAGTTCCAGGTCATCAGCTCACCATTCTCCCAACATTTATTACATGCAACCTACCTGCCCGCTATACCCTGCTGGCCACACAACCATCTGAGCCGCTCAGGAAAGAGACCCAGACCTCACTCCCTGAAAGCCTGACTGGGTAGTAGCTCTGGAATCAGGCTCAGAAGTTTTTATTTTCTTCCTGTTATTTTTTGCAGTGCTATAGATTGAACGCAGGAGCCTGCACATGCGAGGTAAGTGCTCTACCACGGGAGCGGTACTCCCACCCCGTCTAAGTTGCCCAGGCTGCCCTCACACTTTTGGTCCTCCTCCCTCAGCCTCCTGAGTACTTGGATTTTGAGCCATGTGCCAATGTGCCTGGTCTATCATAATTTCTCTATTTCTGTTTACGTTTTGGCCTATTATAATTTTAAGCAAGAGTGGAATTTTTTAACCTTTTATTGATTTATATTTTTTGAGGTGGGGGCGACCTTGAACTCTTGGGCTCACAGAACCCTCCTGCTTCAGCCTTTGGAGTAGCTAGAGTCCTAAGTGAAAGTTTCACTGTTAAAATGCTACCCAAGTTTCTACCACTTTTTAACCCTCCTTTGCAATACCTTATCTCAATGAGTGTGAGTGATTTCGATAGTGCTCTGGCACACTCGGAATGGATGGCGAGTGCCGAAGGGCGAAGCGGCAGCCTCCACAGAGGGGAGTGGAGCCAATCAGCCCCCAGCGCTGTGCACACAGGCGCTGCAGACGGCAGGAGAGGGCGCAGGGAACACACCCGAGGACGTGGGCGGGCTGGCCGCCGGGCCAAGCAGAGGGCCCTTCGCTAGGGAAACTGAAAATATGTGTGTGCTGCAGTAGCTTCATGTGTCTACAGTGTCATCGCTTTTCCGTCTGTCTCCAGAGGGCGCGGACCGCCCTTTTGCTTCCCTCATAAAACAGACAACGGAAAAAAAGGGAAAAGAAAAATACACACACACACACACAAGATACAACAGTTATACTCGGCATTTCTCTCAGTTCATTGAAAAGACAGGTGTGTGCTAGTATTGTTTGGACAATTAAATGCTGGTATCTTGTACTGAGTAACTAATTTAAAGATAACAATATGCAATGTATTCACCATCTTCACCCTCCTATCATATTGTTTCGGGTTTTTGTTTCTTTTTCTTTAAAATAAAAATTTTTAAAAAACAGACAATGACAAAAAAGCTTTTTGGAAAGAAAAAAGAAAAACTAGGAAAGGGAAGACCTTAATAACTTAAAACATTGTTAAGACTTGGAAACCTCTTGGTGAGGGTGAGACGGGAGGTGTTGCCCAGCCTGGTGCCACGAAACTGCAGGAGAGGCTGGAGCAAAACATCAAAGCTCTGGAGAAAGCAATCTGATGAGCTCCTAAAGCAGAGATGGGTCACTCTGGGACATTCCCAGGCTGCGGTTGGGCCCACTCTGTCTCTCTGGGAAGGTACTAAGCCAAAAGACCGCCTGACACTTTGAGGCTGCGCAGCTCCATTTCAGGAGCGTGTGAACAGGAGCCCCGCTGTATAAGTGGGTGGAGCTTGCTGCCAAGAAGAACCCTCAGGAGATATGCAAAGCACAGCCCGGCATTAGGCCTCAAAGAGAACGGGAGCGGGCACTGAGGACTGATGACAGGCTCCATGCAAAATGAGGCCTGGCAGCGGGTCAGTTGTGTCGCCCAGCAGCTGGGGCTTGAGAAGTACATGGCCCCAGTATGACTCTGTAACCAGTGCCAAGGAGGCAAGTGAGCAAGCACAGTGAATATGCTCAGCAGAGGATTCGGGGGCTGCGGGCCTTGCGGGGCTGCCCTCCTCAGGGCCCTCCTTCACTGTTCTGTGCTCCGCAGTGCTTTTCCCCGAGGGACAGAGTCTTCCTGTCCCCTCCTCTCTTGAGCTCCCAGGCGTTCCCACGAAGGGGCTGCCTCCCCAGGGATGCGGGCCAGGGAGAGAGGAGCTGGGGAGCGAGAACCTGCGGTCCTGGGAGTATTTTCTTTAGCCACTAAGGAAGAAAGCGGCACAAAGGGTGGACGCAGGGAGCTTCAGGGAACCAGATGGAGGGAAGGGGAAGTGTAATTATGCTCTGATCTTAATCCCCACATCACTCAACAATTTGTTCTCAGAGGAGCCAGCAACAGACACACAGACAGACAGACAGACACACACACACGAACTTACATTTCTGAACTTAGCTGTCCATGAATCCATATGATCAAGAAGTTGTCTATTCATTGTCACTCTTGCCCAAACCTATTAAAAACGTTTAAGAAATAATCAGTGGAGAAAAATCTTGCCAGAAATCATCATTCTTTCCTGAGCTCTCACAAGTATTTGATGAACTTTGAAAATAATCTTCAGAAATATCAATATTCATTTAATTAATATTCAGTAATTTTCCTCATTATCTACTTAATGAGTTGTTCATGCACAAATACAGAATCCTTATACTGGTGTTTAAAGAATGTTTTTCTTGTTTTTAAGTGTAAAACAATAAAAATCCCACATTCGGTATTAAAATGATAAAGTTAGAGATTGTCAAATGTTCTAATCTAATCATTTAAAAACCAAGAGCCTGGTACATGCCAAGTACAATTAGATATCTGAGAGCCTTTCTGTACTGAATGCAGTAAAGTGTTTTTGGCTGGACATCGGTGCCGCCTATGTGGCACAGAGTAAGTGTACAATGTAACCGAGTGCTGGGAACAGGGGACAGGAGGCCTCCATGTTGAATGAGTGCCAGACTTAGATTCCTATCCAGTGAAAGTGGAGATTACAGAAAAATTATTCCCGAAGACGTTCTAGTAATTTGAAAAGTATTAATCCATTTTTACTTTCCATTTACCTCTTCCGCAGCTTGCTTAGAACTGAGATCAGCTTCATCTTTGTTAGCAGAAGGGGCCTGAGACCTACAGGCAAGCTGATACTGGAACTTCTTTAAAGTCTGTGCATAATCCCCCACGGAACGATTGTAGTTCCAAAAAGTAGGGCTGTTGGAAGGAGACGTAGAATCTGGGCTTCCTAGAATAATAAAAGTGTTCGGTCAGCTGTGGTAACTTTCTCATCTAGTGCTAACCCACGGCGGTAGCAGTCAAGGCATCGGAAGACCCCTGCCTTTCATCACATTGTCTTCTTCAAGAGCATGGATTCTCCGTGTTAAAAATTAGAGAGAGTATTTTCTGAGCAGTACCAACATAAAAACCGTAAGAATCACAAGTGGTTGAAAGTGTGTTTATTTCCGTTGTGAGATTAAGCTTGTTTCAGATGGGCATGATGATGCCTGTCATCGCAACTCCTTGAGAGGATCAGGCAGGAGGACCACAACTTTGGGGTCAGCTCCAGTAAAAGAGCAAAGTAAAAAGCACCGGGGATAGGGTTCAAGGGTAGGGTACTTGCTTAGCGTGTATGAGACCCTGGGTCCCATTCCGAGCAACACACATACTTGTTTCATTTATTCCCTACTTTGACTTTTTAGAAGGGACTTCTGAATGCAGTAACGACAGCTTCCCATTAATAAATTATCCTATGGGCTATGTCCCTGCACTAATTGTGTTTTATTTACTAGTCCATAGTATTTCTTTACTGATTAAGTGACTCTAAGCCAGGTGCAGTGGTGCACAGTTGTAATCCCACCGCTCTGGGAGGCGAAGGCAGGAGGACAAGTTCAAGCCCAGCCTATCTCAAAACAAAAATGGGAAAAGGGCTGCGGATGTAGCTCGGTGAGAATGTTCAACCCCCAGTACAAAACAAAAACAAAACAAAACAAAAAAGACTACCCTTTAATTATATTTATAAATTTACTTTTAGCTGGGCGTGGTGGTGCACGCCTGTAATCCCAGTACTTGGGAGGCTGAGGCAGAAGGATCATTACGAGTTTGAGGCCGGCCTGGGCTATAGTGAGCTCAAGGCCAGCCTGAACCGCACGGCAAGACCCTGTCTCAAAAAGATGAAAAGAAGAGAAAAGAAGAGAAGAGAAGAGAAGAGAAGAGAAAAGAAAAGAAAAGAAAAGAAAAGAAAAGAAAAGAAAAGAAAAGAAAAGAAAAGAGAAAAGAAAAATGTACTTTTAGGAAATGTAAAAATTCAGCAACTCCCTCCTGAAGAGGCCTCTGCCAGGGTACTCACCGCGTGTGCGGAGAACAGTTTCAGTCCTCTTCCTAAAGAGAACCTGAACGCCCTGAGGGCGCACAGTATTTTCTCCATTTACTCAGGCAGTTCCTGAGTAAATAAGCAAGTTTCCAATGACAATTATAACTGGGCTTCTTTTTCCAGTGTTTAACAGACACCAGAAATACCAACTGATACTTTATATCCACATATTAAAAAGTCATACAGCTGGGGATATAGCTCAGTGGCATAAGCGCCTGCCTAGCAAGCGCAGGGTCCTGAGTTCGATCCCCAGTACCGCCAAAAAAAAAAAAAAAAAAAAAAAAAAAAAAATCTTTAAAAAGTCATACATAGAACTTGTTTCCTGGTTTTTAACCTTAGCAAGAGTTCTAGAAGTGACTACATACAGCTGGTTTTCTTGTGATGTCTGTAGCCACAAAGGGTGGGAAAGCATGAAAGGGACACGTGGGGACAATTCACCAAAACCCTGACTGTTACCCGGTCTTGTCCTCGGGTGGATAAAGTATCATGAGGGCATAAAAATACAGTTATCTACAACAAAGAAACTCCCACCTTACGTGAAGAGACATTTCCAAGTAGAACTTCTGATAAAATTGACTTCTAGGAATTAATAAGAGCAAGAACAGTGGTTGTGAATCAACACAAATGATTAATGTAGAGGCAATAAAATAGGAGAGTAAGAAAAATGGTTGTAATACAGCAGTTTTCCTATTTTTGATTAATCATTTCGACTATTAAGTTAAAGACAATTAATCTTTATGTGAAAAAACCTTGTAGTTAGGGCTGGAAATATAGCTCAGTGGCACAGCGCCTGCTGGCAAGTACAAGGTCTGAGTTCGATTCCTAGTACCAGAACAAAACAAAACAACAAAAACCTTAAGAAAAATTAGAAGTAGGAAATTTAACACTGGTGGCACGTTAGCTGAAGTAAATACTTCAGGTAGAACCAGCAGTGACAACACAGGCCCCCGGTAACGACCACCGGGGCTCCCAGCATCTCCAAACAACACAGATGCAGCTGGAGACCCTCAAAGGCCTAAGAGCCAGCACATAAAGAGATTTGGAAATCTAGCAACAATCTAAAAATGTTTATCAAATAAATCCATTCCTTAAGTAAGTGAGGGGCTTTGTAAAAACAGCAAGGTACAAAGAGCCACTGGCAAGCGCAAGGTCCTGAGTTCGATTCCCAGTACCAACCCCCCCGCCCCGCAAACAAACAAAAAACCCCACACAAAACCCTGAAATTTTATTTTATATATTTTCTCTCTCCTGAGATTTTTTTTTTTGAGACAGGGTTTCACTATGTAGCTCAGGCTGGCCCTGAACTCAAGGTGACCCTCCTGTCTCAGCCTGAGTGCTGGAACTATAGATATGTGCCACCACACCCAGCTCCCCTGAGAGTTTCAAAGTATAAATTCATCTCTAATGCGTTCAGAATGCCCATTTACACTGCCGGTGAGGCCAGGATTCTCCAAGCCAAAATGACTTAAGTAGCTCAAGGTTAACAATACTCCTTGGCACCTGACGGGCAAATATAAAGCCGCTGGCAAGAGACGGACACAGCACTGATAAGGCTCTACAGAAAATGATTGAAAATGAAGGTCATCTTTACCAAAACAAAAATCACATATATCACTAGCAAACAAGCCTCTAAGCTTGACAGTCAACAAGACAAGAATGTCAGTATTTAACCTCCAACCAAGAACTTTAGGTAACTGAAATGTTGGGCAGACTTTTTAAAAAAAACTCTATGTAAAATGACTGACATCTCAGCGTAGTGGTGCATGCATGTAATCCCAGCACTTGGGAGGCTGAGGCAGGAGTACTGTGAGTTTGAGACCAGCCTGGGCTACAAAGTGAGTTCAAGGCCAGCCTCAACTGCATGGCAAGACCCTGTCTCAAAAAAAAAAAAAAAAAAAAGACTAACATAGAAAAAATGAAAATGAACAAGATACTATACAAAAATTAGGAATATTTGAAAATAAATAAAACTGAAAAATGAAGAAAAGTGGCTCAATTCAGTGTGTTGAACAACAGTTTGGACAAGGTAAAGAGCTGCTCATGAACCCAAAGTGTTAATAGTCAGTTCTTCGTTAGACAACAGCAAACTATCTAATGTAGAAGGCAGGACAATATCCATCTGACAACTATCACCGCATTCGCCCCCTCAGAGACGCTCACAGATGGACATGGCAGTCACCGCAAGAAGGCTGGTGGGAGATAAAGAAGAGCTTTTATGGAGGGAGTGGCTCACCGTCACTTGAGCAAGTGATCTAATTTTATATCGCCAATAAGGGAACAAAACAGTAGTATGCATCTGATACATGACACACTGAAAGCTCTGGCTCCTTTCCTGTGAGACCAAGAGCTGAGCTACCGAGGCCGCGAATGAATACTGGTAGCTGTGGGTCCCTACGGACAGTCCCAGCCAAGCTGCTTCAATGGCTGGAGATGGGCTTTGTCATGGGTTGTGCCATGGGCATGAGGGCTGGGGTGCTCTTTGGCACCTTTTCCTGTCTCAGGAGTGGAATGTGGGGTTGAAGGCTGATGGGCAGCATTGGGAAAGCTATGATGCAGGGTGGGGGCACCTCTGGCACATTCATGGCTGTCAGAATGGGCACAGGACGCTAACCAGGGCAGTGGTTACCTGACATCTGCACCTGCCCATCCACCCTAGCCCCTGTTCTATAATGTCTTTCTTCTCAAAAAAAAAAAAAAAAAGGTACACCAAAAGACACATGCCAAAAAAAAAGAAACATGCCATCTCCTATGTTATATCCTTCCAGAAAATACTTAACCTAAATATGATGAGAAAATGATCACACAAATTCAAATTTGCAAAACAGGCTGACTTCTTCAAATGTTAACGTTATAAGAGAAAGAGAACAAGACACAGATGTTCTAAAGACAAAAGGAACACAGCCAAATGTAGGGTGTGCTCCTTCACTGAAGCCTGCATCAGTAAATGAAGAGAGCTACGAAGTCACTATTGGGTCAATTCAATTAATGTGTCTATGTATTTCAAGGGTGCCAATCACACTGTGGGTATAAAGAGAATGTCCCTGCTTAAGAGCCCCATGTCAAATGCTGATGGATGAGGTACCCGGAGGCTTAAAGCTTATTTTCTTTTGTGGCCTTTATTTTTAATATTTTCTTATTTGGTATTTTTCCTTTTTCTTTTCTTTTCTTTTTTTTTTTCTGTTTTCTTTTTGGGACTTCAACTTAGGGCCTTGTGCTTGTCAGGTAGGCGCTGCGCCGCTGAGCTACATCCCCAGCCCTTGAAGCTTATTTTCAAATGATTTAGCAAAAACACTTTTGTATGCATGTGTGCTTGGGGGCATATGAATGAATATGAGTGCCTGGCTCTTCACTCCTAGAGACGGAGAGGCCAGACTAAACCTTGTGTAGCTGCACTGGAAATGGAACTCTATCCCAGCTGTATGCTCTGAGGACCTGGAGTAATGCTACCTCAGTGTCTTAGCTACTTTTTCACACTGCTGAGACAAAATACCCAAGACCAACTAGTTAAAAGGGAAAGGTTTCCTTAGCTCACAGTTTGTAGAGGGTTCAGTCCATCGTTCGCTGGCTGAAGGCAGGTGGTATGACAGAGGGACACCACAGAGGAGAAACAATTCATGGCAGGCAGAAGATAGCAAAGCAAGCCAGGAACAAAACAAGCCTCTTTTCGTCCCTTATATCGTAGCCAGGCAAGTAGAAGTAGGGTAGCAGCAAACCAATCAGTGGACTGCGTTAGTAATCAACCACCCTTAGTCCCACCACTGTACCATGAATCAATCACATACTCTAGACCCAGCCACCTATGACCACATGAGGGTTTGGGGGGACAAGCCACAATACCCAGTAACAACAGCATACTCAGAGATCAGATATTAATTTTCTTTTTCTTTTTTTAAGATAAGGCTCAGGCCAGGGATATAGCTCAGAGGCATAAAAGCCTGCCTGGCAAGCACAAGGTCCTGAGTTCGATTCCTGGTACCAAAAAAAGACAAGGCTCTCTATGTAGTTCAGACTGGTCTTGAACTCATTCTGTAGTCCAGGCTGGCCTCAAACTTATAGCAATCCTCTTACCTCAGCCTCCCAAGTATTGGGATTACAGGCAGGCACCAGCACATTTAGCAAGATATTACATTTCTAAATAGCATCTCACTAAAAGGAACAGGGTTCCTGGGAGAAGAGATGACTCCAGCGAGCCAGGGAACGCTCAGGAGCCTGGGATATTTTGTGGTGCTAGAAACTGTGTGTATTCCAAGAACTCTATCCTACCTGTATGCTGTGTATTCCAGGGGGGAGTGTGTGACTGTGCTCAAGGAATGATAGGGTCATATCACAAAGAACACAGCAGTCAGCGTAAAGGGGATGCTACTAGCCAAATCTCATACATGTAATGTCAAAATGAATTACATGATTGGGGGAAAAACAAGTTTGTCTTAGAATGCCAATAGAAAAGTGTAAAAGCTGGTTACACAGTGATGTGAATGTACTGACTTATCACTGAGTTACATCCTCACAAAAGGGTAGAGGGGTGAATCTCATGTAAACATTACCACAACCACACAGTAACGATTTTCTCTCTCTGTCTCTCCTTGGTTTTTTTGAGGCAGGTTCCTACTGTATAATCCAAGGTGGCCTTGAACTCACCATGTAGCTCAGACTATACTTGAACTTGAGGTGATCCTCCTGCCTAAGCCTCCCAAGTGCTGGGATTAAAGGCATGTACCACCATGCCTGGCTATGTTTTTCAAAATAATCTGAAAAGGATGTTAGAAGTACTACAGTCAAAAATTTGATGAGGAAAAGGATATATACTTATACAGTCTGAGAGTAGAGTCCCACAAAATGCTTATTACCTACAAATTACTTTGTATAAAATACATAATTACCTAAAACCTAAGGGCAAATAAAGGTTAAAAGTACAGGGATGGGCCAGCGGTGGTGGCGTGTACCTACAATCCCAGCACCAGGGAGCGGAGACAGGGGGAGTGCAAGTATGAGCCCAGACTGGGCAATTTATTGAGGCCCTGCCTCTAAATAAAAAAATGAGTGGGGATTGAGCTCAGTGATAGAGAACACCTGGGTTTGATCCCCAAATCCAGTACCACGAAAAAAGAAAGGATATAGGGTTGGGCAGAGATACACGGGCCAAAAGCTGTTGGGACAGCTGCATTAATATCAGACAAAACAGACCTGAGGCAAAAAGAGATAAAAGTAATTTACCAGAATGATGTAACTCTTCAGAATTTATATGCATCTAACCTAATCTTACACGTACTTAGCAATCTGATAGACTTAGAAGGAAATATTTAATAAAAGACCATCAGGCCAAGGGTGGTGGAACACATCTCAGCACTCGGGAGGCTCGCTGAGTTTGAGGCCAGCCTGGACTACACAGTGAGTTCAAGGCCAGCCTGAACTGCGTAGAACCTGTCTCAAAAAAAGAAAAGAAAAAGGAAAAGGAAAAAAAAAAAAAAAAAAAAAGAATCAGCAGGAGCTTTTGATAAACCTGCTTAATAAATGGTAATCAAGCAGATTAAAATTAGAAAGACAAAAGAACTTAGGAATGCCAGTTATTAGTCATTGGAGAATCAACTCAATAAACAGAGACCAAAACCTTGGAGATGCATTCTTTGCAATATACCAAAACCACTTTCAAAAAAGTGACCACACAGCAAGGCTAAAAGCAAGTCTTCAAACAGGCAACAAAAAACCAAAAAACCCCCCAAACTCCCCAACCCTCCCCCCAAAACAGGCAACCAGCCAACCAGCCAGTCAGCCAGCTAACCAGCTAACCAGCCAACCAACCAACTAACCCTCCCTATGTTCCACAAAAAGAAACAGAAGAAAAACTCAGATACCCATCAGAATCTCTACACACAGTACAATTAACTTTGGGGAAAATAAAGATAACTAGGCTCTTTAGCCTTGAAAATTAAAAGCAACACCAATAACACTTCCAAACAGTAATATACCAATAACTTCTATGGGTCAAAGAAAAAAAATTATGACAGAAAATATCTGAAAATCACAGATATTGTGTTACATTCTAATTTTCAGTAGACTTGAACTATTTTAAAATTTAAAAAAGGAAAAAATGTGTACAAAATAACGAGGTAATATTGATTTGTTTCTTTGACATTTGTGGCACTTTCAGGCAGAATTAAAAATCATTAGAGAGTTCAGTGAACACAAGAGCCATGGTGCAATAACTTGGCTTCCTCAACATGGCCTAGCTTTAGCACCTAAAGTGCTTTCTGTGAAATTTCCTGAGGGAAAAAATCATTATTTGGTTCAATAACCTAATTTTGTTTCAAATAATTGACTTTGTAATAATCAAATTCACCCCAAACTGATTACAATTTGCTAACATTGTTTCCCAAGGTAAACTATGGGCTTTATGGAAATAGTAAAAGACAAATTAAGAAATGTTCTGAGGAGCCAGGCGTGGTGGCTCAAGCCTGTAATCCCAGCACTTGGGAAGCTGAGATAGGAGGATCCTTGTGAGTTCGAGACCAGCCTGGGCTACAAAGTGAGCTCAAGACCAGCCTGAACTGCACAGCAAGACCCCATCTCAAAAAGACAAAAAAAAAAAAAAAAAAAAAAAAAATTTAATTTCTGAAGAAGAGCAAGGTAAGTACTGTTTTTCTCTCCACCCTGTCTTGCACACCAGATTCCCAAAGGATTACCCGAAAGGAGACAGCTATCACCTGAATAAGCTTTGCTGCACGCCACTTCAAAAATATTCTACAACCTCAACTTTTTGTTTTGTTTTGTTGTTTTTTTGAGACAGGGTCTCCCTTTGCAGTTCAGACTGGCCTTGAGCTCACTTTGTAGCCCAGGTTGGTCTCGAACTCACAAGGATCCTCCTGCCTCAGCCTCCCAAGTGCTGAGATTACAGGCGTGCACCACTACACCTGGCCCTACAACCTTAACTTTAAAGAGAAATTGTAACTTACATTATAGGAAAAGACTTTTAATCTTATTGTGGATGAAAGGATCAGAACTTTTCAGTTAGTTCTGCCATATTTTATTTCTTAAATTTGATAACAGTTAATTTTAACTGCTAAACTTGTATTACATATAAGGTAATACAAAATGTGTTTGACGGGCTGGGGATGTAGCTCAGCAGCACAAGTACCTGCCTGGCAGATATGGGGTCCTGAGATCAACTCCCAGTACCAAAAACAAAACAAAACAAAACAAAACCAAAATGTGTTTGTCTCCTAAGGTATATTGGTAAAAGGGACAAATTTATGCACAAGTATCAAAATAATGAAATAGATAGCTTAAGAATGATGTCAGGTGCATTAAAGATAAGAAGATACGTGTACCCAGATTAACTCTGTGCTGTTTCTCTTCTTCACTTCTGAGAAAAGTGTCCAGAGTGCGCAGGTCCGTCATGTAGTCCTCCTTATCAGTAGGTGAGTTGTAGACGCTGGGTGAGGAGCGGTAGCGGGATCTCAACCCACTGCTCTCCACTGGACCAACTGTGGTAGGGTATGGAGAAGGCGGAGAGGAGCTAAAGCTTGCCAACTACACAAAATAAAAGGACTTCATTTTAGTTTTAATTGACTTTTATATTTGATTTTTTGAATTTTAAAAAGTTACACACCTACTACAATGGTCAAAATCCAAGAGCACCTACAACACCAAATGCTGCTGGGGTTGCAGAACGATGGGAACTCGCATTCGCTCCCAGTGGGAATACAAAGAGGCACAGCTCCTTTGAAGCAGCTGCACGGCTCCTTACAAAGAGAAACCTCTCACTACACCCCCTAGCAGTCGTGCTCTGCCATTTACTCAAAGGGTGCAGAAAACTCATGTCCACACACACAGAAAAAAATCGCGCATGAATGTTTATAACAGCTTTACTTCTAACTTCCAAAACTTGAAACCAAGATGTCCTTTAGAAGGTAAAAGGATAAAATAAAAGCTGTGGTACATTCAGATGATGGAGTACTATTCAATGCTAAAAAGAAACAAGCTACCAGGCTGCGAAGAAACCAATCTGAAATACTACACATAGCTCCAAGCATGACATGAATAAGACAAAAATACAGAGGAGTTGAACACATCACTTGGCTACAAGAAATTTGGAGGGAAAGGGGAACAAATAAAGGAAACACAGGGAATGTTTTCTGTGTATAATGCTACAATGGTGCACACACATTATTATACATCTGTTCAGGCTCATGATGCTACAGCGCCAGTGTGAACTCCACTAAACTAGGGGCTTTCGGTGACAATGATGCGTCAATACAGGCGCATCAGGTATAATAAAAGTACCACTCTCAAGGGATAAATTGGTAACAGAGGAGACTACGCATGTGTGGATCAAGGGATTACAGGAAATCTCTGTATTGTCCTCTCAATTTTGCTGAGAACATAAAACTGAACTAGCTTAGCACAGTGATGCGTGCAGGCTTATAATCCCATAATTTGGGAGGATGAGGCAAGAGGACAGTGAGTTTTAGCCCAGCCTAGGATATACAGTGAGACCTTGTCTCAAAAAGCCCAAAGAAAAACAAAAAACACCCCAGTACTGTAAAAAATAGTCTAAATCCCAGCACTTGGGAGGCTGAGGCAGGAGGATCACCTTAAGTTCAAGGACAGCCTGAACTACATAGTGAAACATTGTCTCAAAAAACCCAATAAATAAATTTTTTAAAAAAGATAAGGGCAGACACTCAATAATGAAAGCATGTCAACATTTAAATCTATAAATTCTGCTTTATTAAGCATAAAAGTCAGAGTAAAACCCCCTACTACCATGGGAATTGAAATGAAGGTTTCCACTCATCCATGAAAGTATCCATAGTCCAGTGAAACTATATGGCAATCTAGGCTTTCCCTGATAAAACCCAGCATGGTAAAAAGGCTTATAATTCTCTAAGTCTAAACATAGGTTTCACGTAGAGTAGCAAAAAGGGAAAAACACGAGTAAAGGAAACTAAAGTAAAAAAAGTACAGTTTTGTCATCAATAAAATGAGTTATTTTTTCCTTTTTGACAGGGTCTGTCACTATGTAGTTCAGGCTGGCTTCAAGCTCACAGTGGTCCTCCTGCTGAAATGATAGGTGTGAGCCACCGCACAGCAATAAAACAAGTTCTAACTCACTTGATGATTTTCAGTGGAATACCTCTCAATTCTAAAACAACACTACTGGCTAAGAGAAAAGAGTCATTACCTTAGTGTAACCACCGACTGGTGAGTAGGTCACTCCGGGGCTGTAGGAACTACTGCTGCTTGAGGACATGCTCTGCAGTTGAGGGCTGTACCCAGTTATACAGCTGGTGGTGAACTTGGGACTGGCACTGGGTGAGCGAGATGGGCTGTAACTCAACACACTCTGCCCCTGAATTGAAGGGGAAGGCGGAGGGGGAGGGATCTGGCTGGCTGTTAGCTCACGTGGAGGCGTAGTCTGTACAACTAGAGGGGAAGAAAGAAAGAAAACAAATACCTATATGCATATATACATGTTTAAACAAATTTTCATGAAAGCAGATTTAAGGAACCATCTTTTATTTTATTTTTTTTGGTATTGGAAACTGAAGCTGGGACCTTTGCACTAGCTGTGTCCTCCCCCAGCCTCTTTCTGAGACAGGGTCTGCTGACACTGGCTCGCCTACACTGACCTGAACTTGCAATCCACCTGTCTCAGCCTCCCAGAGAGCATGTGCTGCCACACTCAGCTGCAACTGGTTTTTTTCCTCAGGAAAAAAACAAAGTAACAGAAGGACTTGATTTTTAAATTAATACACTACTACAGGACAACAGTTAGTCATTCACCATTTCCACAGAGTCCAGCAAGACTGTCTCTTGCTTCCATCCAGCAAGAGACAGTCATTTAATTGTGAGGAACCAATGGAATAGACTTCCATTAGGTGGCTGAATGCTGGTTTCATTCAGTTTATACAAGAAGAATAGTAACCACTGGTCTTAAGAAAATTTACTGTCAATTGGTTTAATATATGTGAACTAGACAATCTTGGAAATCCCTTCCAGCTCTGAGTCTGTGAAAAGGGAAAATTAAATTTAAAAATATTTGTTGCTGATCTCATTAGCTCTGCAAGAGATACAGCACATAAAACACTTACCAGTTGTTTTCAACCCTAAAAGTGTTTGCTGTCCAGGGCTAACGATGAGGCTTGTTGGCGCCACAGTATATTTGAAGTATTTCCAAAAATCAAACAAGGCATTGAGGCTGAAGAGAGATGCAAGAGCAAGCTCTGGAAGAGAACAACAGCTTATTTTTTTAAAAGGTGCGGGGGCAGGTATTAGTGGAGAAACAAAACCCGTTAGCAAATTAACAAAATTTAAAACTACCTTCTTATTCCTCCTAACAGCTAACATTAAATAAATACATATTTATAAATATGTATTAGGTATAGGGCATTTACCGGAAAGTTACAAACTATCACTACCCCTTACCACCTTATTTTCACCTTTATTTTAATAATGAATTAACAGTCATGGAGAAGCCAAGTGACACTGTTTTAGAACTGGGGACTGGGCATTGAGCTATACTCCCAGCCCCGCCCCCCTTTGAAATCAGGGCCCCATTTAATTAGTAAGTTGCCCAGGTAAGGCTGCAACTCACAATCCACCTGACTCAGCCTCCCAGAGTGCTAGGCTTATAGGTGTGCATCATCTCTGGCTTTAAATGACTTTTATGGGTACACAGCTGGTGAGAGACGATTCTGGCTCAGTCTGCAGATTCGAAATCCCTTGTTTTTTCCAAGTCCCTCCCACTTCCCACATTAGTTCCCACAACACTTTGCATTCATGTGTACAGACTATGAAATTTAACATCCATAAGAATTCTCCGTACCCAAAGACTAGGGAAGAGGGGACGGAGAAGTGGAAGGAATGAGAAAGGCACCCATGGGGCAGATTCTGAAATATGAGCTGACTGTGAAAGGTGAAAACATGGAGACAGCACTTCAAGAGTGACAAATACAAATCCTATTACCCCCACTCTTCTTTTGGTCTTTTTGAGACAGGGTCTCGCTTTGCAGTTCAGGCTGGCCTTGAGCTCCCTTTGTAGCCCAGGCTGGTCTCGAACTCGCAGATCCTCCTGCCTCAGCCTCCCGAGGGCAGGGATTACAGGCGTGGGCCACTGCGCCCAGCTTATCCTCACATTTTATCTGGCTTCACACAACACATAATCATCTATAATTGTATTTTTAATTCTCTCCCAGAACGTTCCTTCCACAAGAGGGTTTGCATTTGTTCCCTTCCAGCGGAACTCCCCACAGGGAATGTGGCGGGTACTCAGGATTTGTTCAGTGAAGGGATGAATACTGAGCTGAATGAAACCTGCTGGCAAGTTTTTCACTGGTGATAAACTTAATGATAGTAGATTACTTACCAATATACCAGAGGGGCCAGTATGTCACATTATAATAGGAACTAATCAATTTTCCAGTCCTAAAAAACACAAGAAAGGCTTTTCAATTAAATTAAAAAACAACACACAACTAAAACTAAAAATCAAAACCAACACACAAAGTTCTGAACCAGCCACTGGCTGCTTAGATTTTCAACCTGTTTTGGGTGATTAACTTACATTTCAGTATATATCATTCCAGCCACAGATACATTTAGGAGGCCCCAGGCTAAAACCACTTTCCTGGCTTCAATTTCCTTCCTCATCTTGATGGTTCTGTCAATAAGGGAGTTGTTAGGGCTTGCCTCCCCCTGCATCTATTCAAAAGAAAAAGCACAAGAATGAATCAAAACGACTCTAAGAAACTAAAAAATGTTCCCTTTATAAAGAAAAATTGCACATATCTTAAAAATGTCTCATCATTTCCCCCCCTTTCATATTAGTATATGAAAACGGGTCCAAGTTATTTCTCAGAGAACCAGCTAGTTCAAGCAGTTTAATACTAACAATAAATCAAATTGCCGTATTTGAAGGATTGTTTTCCGTCTGTAGATACGCCACGTTTTGTCTTTGGAGTATGTCATAAGGCCACGACAGAAGGTTAACTTATGAAACTCAAAAATACCATTTGGCCGGGCGTGGCGGCGCACGGCTGTAATCCCAGCACTCAGGAGGCCGAGGCAGGAGGATCCTTGAGTTCGAGGCCAGCCTGGGTTACAAAGTGAGCTCCAGGACAGCCTGAACTGCATAGAGAGACCCTGTCCCCCCCAAAAAGTCATTTCACAAGTATTTACTACATACTGTAAATCATAAGGGCTGTTCTCGGACATCCCCACGCAGAAGCCGTGACTGAGGCTGCCCAGCCAGGCAGCCCCGCTTTGTGTGTTGAGTAAAGACCGGCGGGCAGCCGCGGTGTGAGGGCACTGGAGTCGGTGGGGAAGCGCATTCCGTCGGGGGCCACGTTGGGGTCTGTGCTTTCTGTTGTTCCCCCAGACCTCTTACTGACAAATGTGAAAACTGTGAAACCAGCTACCGGGAGCGGCAGCCCGGAGCACAGAGCATCCGCAGGACGCCACCCAGCCCAAGTCCGGAGGGCTTGCCCCCTGGGCGCCTCGGCACAAACTTTGTCACCCCGATGATAGCTTCCTCCCCGCCTTTCACTACAAGTGATGGCACATGAGCCACGTTCTCCTCTAGCTGAACCACGAGCACATCAGTAAGCGCGGAAATCTCAAAGTCCGCGTGGAACCTGTGTCCAGGAAGCACCAAAAAGTTCCCCCAAAACCCACCGTGATCTTCAGCCGGAAGAAGCAGGCTCCCGCCACTTCCTACTGCACATGCGTGAAGGCTAGCACAAAGGCGGTGCCTTCGGTTGGCGGGTCCACAGTTACCGGAAGAACTGGGCCATCTCCTCTCGCGAGAAAGAGAAGGCGCAGAGGGGCGGAGCTAGGAGTGTTACCAAGGAAACGGCTTTGGGATTCGTGCCCTGCTTCCGTGCGTGGAGAAACCTGAGCCTCAAAATTTGTGCAAGGTTTTAGCCCCCAGTAAAAAAATATTAAAAATAAGAAGCTGAATTGTTTCTATTAATATAATTTTAGCTTCATCAGGGCACTTATGGGGTCACATTTGTAAGCAGATTTCAGCAGGTTGATTTTGAGGATAGATGCGGCGTGCATGTCAGTGTGTTCAGACATCAGCAATGACAAAATATTTCTTGCTCTTGTTAAAATACGTATTTCCATCCAATTGTTTTGACCCGATGTAAATTCTTTTTTTTTCTTTTCTTTCTTTTTTTTTTTTTTTTTTTTTTTTTTTTTTTTTTTTTTTTTTTTTTTTTTTTTTTTTTTTTTTTTTTTTGGAGATAGGGCCTTGCTATGTAGTTCATTTTGAACTCACTATGTAGCCCAGGCTGGCCTTGAACTCCCTGCGATCTTCATGCCACAGCCTCCCAAGTGCTGGGATTACAGGCTTACAGGCTTAGGCCTCCCCGCCTGACTCTAATATAAATTCTTAAATATCCACGGGATGAGGGTGCCGTGCTAAGGAGAAGAAAAAAAACCCAAACCAATTTATTTTATTGAAGTAGTAGTTTTAACATTAAAAACAAAACTTTTTCCTTGTGAATACTCTGAACTTTTTTCTAACCCCTGTAGTGGGGATTGAACCCAAGGCTTTCCCACTGAGCTACATCCCAGTCCTTTTCAATTTTATTTTGGAAAGGGTCTCAGGAGGTTGCCCAGGCTGGAGT
>PVLD010022339.1:0-29525 GCA_004027595.1 Dinomys branickii | reverse complement strand
GTGTAAGACTGCTCCCCCACCCTCCCAGGGTTCCCTGCAGGTATCGGGATGGATCTCCTCCCCCACTCGGTGATCTGGTCGCGAGCGCCGATATCTCACCAGTTATTGGAGTCCCTGCAGGCATGAAGGTTCCAAGGTGCCAGTCTATCCTTTGGGGCTTTCTGCGCGGCCCGCCCGATGCGCACGAAACGTGAGACCGATGGGCGTTGCCGCCGCCAGAGAGCCGATCTCTGTCGGGAGTCGCCGGAGAGCTGCGCCGGGTCTGGGGGCGGGAGGGATCGAGCTGTCTGTATTCTCGGAGCGCTAGGACCCACCAAATCTTTCTCTCCGCTCCCGGCGGCGCTTGGGGCTCTCCGCGCGGCCCGCCCGACAGGCGCGGAACGTGGGATTGCCGGGCGTCTCCGCCGCTAGCAAGCCGATCTCTGTCGGGAGTCGCAGGGGGGCTGCACCGGCTCGGGATGCGGGAGGGACCGAGGCGGCCACGCTCCCACTGCGCTTGGACCGAGCCAAGCTTCTTCCCCGCGGGGATCGTCCCTGGCTCCCAGCGTCTGGGGCTTTCCCACGTCTCGCCCCGGCAGCCTGGTCCGCCCTACCACATCTCCCCCGGCATCTCAGAGAAATACGCCCAGTTTAAACTTCCCATCCGAGGTCCCGGCATTCACGCTCGCCAAGTCTGTCTCGAGCTGGTGGTGTTTATTAAGGAGGTTCGCTCCCTTGCTGCTCACCTGGTCGCCATCTTCCCCGGATCCTATTGTTTTTGTTTTAACAACTGTGAAGATAACATTATGTAACAGAGCATCCAGTGCTAATTCCCCAAAAAATCTACTTACAAAGTAAAGATGGTTTTAATTAATACTAATACATTTCCATGAAAACAAAATAATTAAAAGAACATCAAATAAATGAAAACAAGGTTAGAGAAAAATTAATAGTATTAGCTACTAATGAGGGCTTAAAATGAGTTGACACACATTTCAACATCAGAAAATAGCAGACATTAGCACAGATCCCACATGTGTTTTACAGAGATAACAGCAGGACAGAGTGAATAACTTTATGCCAACATGTCACAGGATATACATGAAATGGACAAAATCCCACAGACACAATTTACTAAGCGCAGATAAAGACAAACAGAAAATCTAAATCATCTCATGTGTGTTTAATTCTTTGACCCTGTAATTAATTAAAACACTTAGGGATGCAAACTCTTGTTCAGTAATCTTTGCTGGTGATTTCTTTTATATTCATGAAATACGTCAGATCAGCAACTTCCACAGGTATTTCTTGCAAACAGAAAAAGAGTGAGTACAGTGCAACACATGCATCAGGCCAGCAAAGTTATTACACCAAAACTTGACAAGGAAAATACAAAATGGGAAAGTCACATGCAGAACTCTCTTATCAACCTACATTTAAGTCCCTAAAAATAGCCCTTCAGACAAATGTGAAGGCCCTAGCTTGTCATCCCAGCTACTTCAGAGGTTGAGGTGGGAGGGTTCACAGCTTGAGCCCAGCCTAAAGAAGGAACTTGTTGGAAAATAAATTGAGAAGTGCTGGGGATATAACATAGTGCTGTCTGTGTTCAGGCTTCTTTGTCATTTGAAAGGCAAGTGTAGTTTAAAATTTAAAAGTACATGGACATAATGGGACACATTCACAGGACTCATAAAAGTTGTCCTATCAATAGGTGCAGAGGAGGCTTTCATAAACTGTTCATATTAAAAATAAAAAGTCACCAAACTGAAAGAGAATTTGCCACCATTCACTTAGATTCCTTAAAAATCCCTCCCCTCCACTCACCATGAGACCATGAAGTCTGCCCCCAGGTTGGGAACAGCCCGAGGATGTGCCCTGCGTGGCTTCTCTTCAGCACAGCCAGTTACTCAAGTATAGCTGGAGAGCCTGGGTGTGGGTGTGCATCACACTGGGTCACTCATAGAGAGACAATAGTGTGAGTGGGACATAAAGTGAGACAAAGTCGCTTTACTCAAGTCAAAAAGGGGAGTTTTCAACATCCCTGCTATGCTAGGCCAATATGTCAGGATCAGCTGCACATCAGACTTCTAGCTCTGCACCGAGGTAAAGTGGAAAGATGTCTCCCCTCTCCTTTAACTTTACCCAAAAAGGCTGATTTGGACGTATGACTTCTCAAGTTGTAAGGTAACACATTGCATTGATTTCACTATTGAGTGTGTGGTCATTTGTTATACCAGTAAATAAGAAACACACCCAACCACATACTTTTTCAGTGTTGATATTAGTATTACATCGTAGTATTTATTGGGGACCAGAATGTGTTGCATTCTGGGAGTCCCAGGCCAGTGTGTGTCTTGCCCAGAGAGTGCAGAGATGTGCAGAAGATGCTTCGCCCAATCAGAATGGGAAGACCGCAGAACCCTGATGCCCTTGGGACAAGAGATCACCTGCTATGGATGCTCTGACCACTAGAAACAATGCTATAGAAACAAAGTGTTCTTAGGGGGAAAATGTACAGGTTCCCTATCAACCTGTTCCCTGTTCTTGTGCACGCTTTGTTCCTTATCTTACGGTCCTGCTTTGACCACTGCCCCTCTATTCCCTGAACTGATCACCTCCCCACCCAGAGGCCTATATTTGCTAAGTAAAAGGAGGCCAGCTGTGAGTGGTGGTGCACACCTGTAATCCCAGTTCTTGAGAGGCTGAGGCAGGAGGATCATTGAGAGTTCAAGACAAGCCTGAGCTACAAAGTGAGCTCAAGGCCAGGCTGAATTGCATAGCAAGACCCTGCTTCAAAAAGACAAATAAATAAATAAATAAAAATAAAAAATTATAAAAAAAAATAAAAGGAGGCCTATGGAGAGGCCTCTGTATTTCCCTAACCTTAGGCAAGGAACTCCCTGACACTTTGTACTTTGAAAAACTGTCTTTACCTTCTGTATCCCTCACCACACCCCCCAGCAGTGAAATGGGACCTGATCAGACCCTGGAAACCAGAGGTTGGGACAGGGACCACTGTGCTGAAGGAGAACACCATTGGAGTGGAATGGAAGACATGAAGTGAGGAGGGACCCCCAGGGAGAGATAGATGGGCTGAAAGGGTAGCCGATGTTTTGGCCCTGAGGTCAATGAGGGCCTAGAACCTAAGAGAACCTCTGCTGTGGCTTGCTATAACTCAGTTGAGTCCCTGATTTTCAGATCAAGGAGATTGCGGGACTACAGAAGAAAGTGATTCAATCATGTATAATGTGCTTAATGAGAGTCATGAGGAGAGAAAAAAATCTCCCAAGCTTTCATAGAAAGCCACTTGGTCAAACAATGGCCATGAGTCATCAGATAGCTCACACTGACAGAAGAACTAAGAGGTGTTCTAGTTGGTTACAAGGTAGATCCTGAGAAAGCTTAGCTGACCTTGATAGATAACAAAAAGTTGATTAATAAGGCCTGGCCTTAACTTGCTCTTTAAAACCCAGCAGAAAGTTATAAGCATAAGATGTAGAAAACAGTGCCATTGTATGTTCCCGCAGTATGTTAGTTGTAAAATGTTCAAAACACTAACATCTTCTGACAATTGCCAGCTATACTGGTAACTGACCACTGCTGTGGATTATTGGACTGTAAAGGGTTAACTTGTTGAACACAGGTACTGAAAACCTTGGGACTGAAAATCTTTAACCTAAATGAGTAAGTTCACTCGGAATGGAAAAGGCTCAATAATGAGAAGGTCTTCTACAGAGTTCTCCAAACACAGCTGTTCCAACTTCAGTTGACCACTCATCACTTACACAGAAAAGCAGAAGAGAGACGTGGGGAGCAGCGGAAGCTGGAACCCACTTTGGTCCTGAGAAAGTCACCTTGCCTGAGACAATTCCAGTCATTAGTCACTAGGCAACGCTGTGTCTCATGATACAAAATTTGTCAACAGTATAAATAAATGCCCTATTGTTGTTTAGCTCCCCTTCTTCCTTTGGAAAGAGGGCTCCACCTGACCTCAGCCTTCATCTCTTGTCTCTGCTTTCTAAGTGCTCCTGCCATTTTACCCCAGGACCATCGAGAACTGTGTGAGTCATGGCATTGCAGACCTTACACAGCACTTATCCCAACAAAGCCATGAGCAAATTAGCCTATTAATGAAAAGATCTTGGGGTATTGTTACTGAGGATGGGATGCCAGTCCAGCCCTCTTTACATATTTTACAGGGCTCCAAGGAACCATTTACTTAAATTATTGGCAGATTGCAGAGGTAGTCAATAGACAGGACTGCTGTTTGCAAGAAGCTGATGTCATTGTCCTTCAACTCGTGTTTGAATATTCCAAACAAGATTACACACAGGCCTTGGGACCAGTCGGGGTAAGAGAAACATTAGGGAAATTATTTGAAAGCCTGTTAGGATATAGGCACTGAGTCCTTTAAGAGCTCAACGTTATCATAAACCATGTTATCCTTTACTAAAGGGATAAAAGGTACTAATGTTAAATGTTTTAATTATGGAGAAAAGAGACACCTCTGGAAACAATGCTCTGCTTGCATTTGATGGGGAAGCTCATTCATACCTGCCAGTGAGAGATGCAATAATCCTCCCAGGGAGAACACAGAGGGCCAGCTCCAGGCCTGTATCCACGCTGTGAAAAGGCGAACAACTGGGCAAGACATTGACAGTCTAAATATCATAAGGTTGGAACCTCTCTTTTAGGAAATGTAGGCCAAGCACAGTTCCAGGTTCCACCATAAGAGAAGGGGGACCCCACCACAAATCAGATACTCTGCCAAGTTCATCCTATGCAAACCTTCAAGCAGACCAGTATTCCCAGAGAGGCACTGCATCCTTCACTTGTGGGACTCCAGGAAGCAGAGGCTTAGATCTTCTTGGGGCCCAAAGAGTAACCCTCCATGGGGGAGATAAGCCTCTATGGATACTGATTAGAATTTGGTGGCCACTGCCTGAGAACACTATCTGTTTATTTATGGGCCATGGTAGTTCAGTTTTACAGTGCATAACTGTAATGTCTGGAATAATTGATCCGGATTACAAAAGAATTCAAATTCTATGGATACTCGGTTTTTAAACCAGGTGATTATGTTTTTCTATTAAAATTACTCTCAGCACCAGAACCTTCTTTGATATGTTTTCGGAAACAACAAAGAAAAAAGGGAAACTTCACAAGTACTTTAAAGAGGAGAATTTATTTCACCCAGGAATTAACAGAAAAATGGCATTTGTGTACTATTAAGAAAGGAGGAAAATACATTTAGGAGTTAATTGACCCTGGTGCTGATGAGTCCATGATAGCTAAAGAACACAGGCTCTGTTCACTGCCTGTTCAGCTCATTAGTGGGGCTTGGGTCACCTCAGCAAGTCTTACAAAACGCAGCTCCATTATCGTATCTGGAATTATAAAAATGGTTAGCATTTTCCAGCCTTACATAGCTCCCACACTGATAAACCTATGGGTGAGGGATCTGTTAACAGAATAGAAAACTGTGTTACCTAATGAGCCTGCTTCTGTGGCAGTGAAAATGGTGACTAAAATGGACTTTCAATAAGGCACGTACTTGGGAAAAAATCTACAGGGAAATACTGAGCCCTTGGCAGTTGCTGCTAAACTGGGCTACATGGGAATAGCAACAATGGCCTGTACTTTTAGTACATTGGTGCTTCCCTCATCAGCATAGCTCTGCCTCTTCAGTGCGCAACAGACACCCTGTCTGGGTGGACCAATGGACCCTGACCAAAAAGAGGTTAGCCCATCTATATGTTCTGATACGGGAACAAATTCATTTGAGACATTTAGAACCATCTCCCAGTCCTTGGGACACTCCCATGTTTTTATCCCAAAGAAATCTGAAAAATAGAAAGTATTATAAGATTTAGGAACAGTAATGCCTGCTTGCAGCTGATGAGAACTTTACAGGCTGACCTCCCATCTCCTGCAGCCATCCCATGAGAATGGCCATTGATAATTATTGACTTAAATATTGCTTTTTTATAATCCCATTAAAACGCCAATGACCAGAGTTTTGTTTCCTCTGTACCTAGCCTCAGGTTTAAAGGACTGATGAGCATGTATCAGTTGGTGGTCTCACCTCAGAAGATAACAATAAGCCATTTTGTCACAACATTTTGTGGTTCAAGCTTTAAAGACTGTCAGACAATGGTATTCACAGGCACACATCATTCATTATATCAATGCTATGCTTTAGTCAATAGAATCTATATCTTAACTGTGTGATTTCTTTGCTTCAGTTGAGTGGGATTGAAAGGCTTATGGTGTTTGTATAGCTCCTGCCACAGTACAAACGCCTTGTCCTTATTACTAATTAAGAACCCTTCTCACTGAGCAAGCAGCAAGATCTCAAAAGCTTAAAACAAGATAAGTTCAAATGTCAAATTTAAATGATTTCCAAAAATTATTTGGAGATATTAATTGGATCCATCCTAAATTAGGTATTTCTGCTTACCAATTAGAACATCTTTGTAATACCTTACAAGGTGACCCTCAAATTAACTCCTCACAACCCTTCAAAAAAATGTAATTGCAAATGGTAAAAATGATGTTATAAGAATGACAAGTGTATCATCCTAATAACCAATACCTCATGTTTTCTATGTTTTAAATAGCCTTTGCTCCTCTAAAAGATTGTGCGACAATTCTATAATTCTTGTTTCTTCCCTTTTGAGTGGCTTTACTTACCAAAGTAGTTCAAAACTGTTCAGTTATACACTGAACAAATTGATAAAATTGTAATGGATGGATGAACTCATTCTAATCAGTTGTTTTGTAGTGACCCATCAGAAATAGTGCTGGCCTTGTAATTACCTCAATAGTCAAACTTATTACAACAGGCTCTATGTTGGCAAATTGCTTTTGCTGATTTCATAGGACAAATTGATAATCCTTTCCCTAATGATCCCACCTTTCAAATTTTTCCCAAGCATTTATTTATAATCCCTCAATTACATGACTAGAACCTATCCTGGATGCTGAAACAAATTTTGCAGATGGTTCCTGTAAAGGAAAAGCAGCTGAATGGACAAAGGATTTTCAACATGTTATCTTGATCACTAGATTACCAGCCCAAGGTTCAAAAATATCTGCTAACCATGTTATAAAACTTACTGATTGACTCCTATAGATGTGTTTCCACCAATGCAGTGTTGTTACCCATAAGTAGAGAGAGCAGAGATAGGTATGTTAAAGGCTATGCTAGGCCCTGTCTATTCAATTTATTTCTAAGAGTAAAAGGGGCCACTCAAAGTCATTCTACGCCTTTTCGTTTTGGGGATATTAGGGCTCAGTCTAGTCTACCAAGACCCCCGGCTTATAGCAATAAACAAGGAGTGGCTCATGCTGATGCTTTTGATTTGGCAAGGCCATCCCAGGCACACCACCATCAAAATAACAGAGTTCTAACCAAAGAATTCTGATTGTCTCATTCACAGCTAAAAATATATTTTGTCCTGTCCAACCTGCCAATTCATTTCACGTTACTGATTTTAAAGATAATCTTATTTGGCAAATTGATGTTGGTCATACACCATCATTTGGATACTTACAATATGTAGAAAAGGCATGGTGACAGGATAGCTATCTAGTCAAGTCTCAGGCCTATGGTAATTAAGGTGTATTGTTCTTGCTAAAACAGTTAATATCCACCCCGGTGGCCCAGGTGCCTCTTTTGTTTTATCTCAATAAAAGGTTATGGAAAAGGTGATTCGGGGCTACCGTGAGGAGAACTGTAAGCCCCCTGATCCAAGGACATTCTCTCGTGTATTTGTTTTTCTTCTTACCTTTTATTCATCCACGGGTACCTCGTTTTTGGGACCTGTTCACCCTGGACAGAAACTGATATTTGACCAACAACTAACATGTGGGCGAGGGGATGCTGGTGTGTTAACAATGTATGGAGTACCAGTGTGGGTGCCATCCCAGAATGTCGGCCATGACATGATTTTAATCATGGTAGATTTCAGGAGGAAATGCACCCATATCTTGTTGTCTTTAGACTGGGCCTTGATTATCGTTAGCTTTCTTTCATATGAGTTATTGATTTCAGTGGTAGCTGTTTCTAGCTGAATCTTCCCTGATTCTATCCAGGCAGCCCACTTTGCACACAATTGCACCAAATCAGCAGATAAGGCTTGAAATATACAGCATTCCATTAATACAAAACTACAGTATCAGTTCAGTACTTAAAAAACAACAGTAATGTAGCAGGGAATTAGCAAGTCTGTAGCCTCAAGAGTGACTTAAACGTCATTTCAATGTTTTTGATTTGCATAACCCCTTCACATTGAAATGATCTGCTTGTCCTTGAGAACATATACAGGGACATGTCTCAGGGCTGTACACCAGAGTATAACTGTAGCTCTGGAGTCTTTACACAGAGAGGTACACTCTGTGTCTCAAAAGACAAAAGATTGTGATGAACAGATCCAGCCCTGTGAAGAATTAACTGACACATTTGCCCAGGTTATTCCATGGAAAGATCTCAAGGCCCATTGCTAGTTTTATGTTACCTTATTGCACTAGTTAGTTTCTGTTTTCGGATTTTATTTTTAGTCTGCTGCAGAGTATCTCAGGCTCACCAAACTCTAGAGGTTCTACAACCAAAACTCACACCATTCAGCTTTTGCAATTACAAAAACAAAATGGGGAACAGCTGGGGATCAGAATGTGTAAACTGCTCCAGGAGTCTGAGGCCTTTGTGTGCGTTGCCCAGAGAACTGAGAGGTGTGGGGGGAAGGCTCACTCCCTGGAGGTTGGAGGTGGGACCTTTGGGAGGTGGTTAGGACTGGATGAGGGCCTCAGGGTGGAGCCCCACCCCAGATCCTGGTGCCTTTCCAGGAAGAGGGCAGGTTCAGGGGACACAGACGTGCCCTGTCCCATCCACGCTGCCCTGCATCCTTCCGGATTCTGACAGCAAGGGGACAGCAGCCAGCGGCAGCCCCTCACCCTCCCCTCCAGAGCCACGAGCCACAGACACCTCTCCAGTAAGACTCACCTCATCTGTGGCTCTGTGACGCTGGTGACAGGAGTAGGATTAGTGCCACCTTTCCCTTTCTATAACCTCTTCACCATTTCAGACAGAAAAGCTGTTCTGATTACACAACATATGTCCCTTCCCCAAACCTTCGGTCTCTGGTGACCTGTACGGCATCTGAGTTCTAAGAATTCACTTACTCTAGGGAATGTATGTAAGTGTAATGCACAATATTTGTCCTTTTCTGTCTGCTTCATTCAGCTCAGTGTAATGTTTCCACGGTTCATCCATCTTGTTGACTCTTACTTTTCAAGTATAACATTTATATCATTATACTTAAAGTGAATTTCTTGTAAACTTCATATATGGTCGTGCAGCACTTAACAATGGAGACAGCTTGACAACTACATCCAGAGTCACTTTTGTCATGCACACCTCACAGTGTGAAATTTACACCAACCTAGGTGATGTGGTCTCCTACACACAGGCCAGATGTGTGCTCATAGAGGGCACAGACACTGCTCCTCGGCCCATGGTGACAAAATTACATCACCAGGCTTAGAGGAGTTTCTTGCAGACTGCATAGGTGGCCACACACTGAATAACAATAGGGACACATTGTGAGAAATGACTCTGAGTAGTTCACATGAGAGTAAATTTAGCCAAGGAGAGAAGGAGCTGATCAAGAGATGTGGCACAATGAGCTCTGTGAGGCTGGTGCCTGATTTTATAACCAGTAAAAATAGAATGATGAGATAAACCTGGAACACAGCCATTGTTTATCAATCACAAGTGGTATGTACAAGTACAGTTACTTTTTCTAATAACTCAATAGATTTTTTTCACAAGCTTTTATTAGTGCCTGTTGGTTATACAGGTTAATAGGCTCCTTCCTGGTAAATGTGCACATGTATGTAATATACACTTTTATTTCTTAGCAGCCATTTTCCCCACTCTTCTTCCTAGGTTTACATTTTCTTTATTCTTTCCAATGATGCACTGATCATTCAAAGGCAAATTGTTCTCTCTCCATGGGTTTATATATTTTCAAGAATTTCTCTTTCTTTTGATTTTTAGTTTTGTCCCTTTACAATCTGGTAAGGTTCAAGAAATCACTTCTTTTGTCTTTTGAGGCTTGTTTTATCACCTACAGTATGACCTGTTTTAGAAAGCATTCTATAAGATGCCGAGAATGTGTCTTAGATATTGTTGGATGTTTGCTTATAGACATCTGCTTAGTCCATGAGATATATGGTGTATTTTAACTGATTTTTCTCTGTTAATACGTGTCTGGGTGATAAATGTATTGGTGAGACTGGAGTGGTGAATTCCTGCTTGCATTCCTTTCAAACTCTGTGTCCCTTCATGTTGGGTGGTGTTTCTTTCATATATTTGGCAGCATACATTCTCCTCCCATGTATATTTACATTTGTTACATCCCCTGGGAGGATTGTTCCCTTTGTTAACATATAGTCGTCTTCTTTGTTGCATCTGATTTTTTTTTTGTCTTGACTTCTTCTTTGTCACATAAACACAGATATTTCCTGTTTGATTTGAATTCCATTTGTACAAAATATTGTCATCAAGTCTTTCATTTTCAGTGTGTGTGTATATTTTCTACTGAGGTGTTTTTCCTGTAGGCAGCAAAGAGTTGGGTCTTACCATTTTCATTGAAGTTCTTGGGTTGTATATCTTAATTGAAGAATTAAGACCTCTTATATTCAGACTTATTATACAAAGGTTAGTACTAACTTCCATGATTTTGTAGTTTATTCTAGGTATGAGTCTTGCCTAATTTGCAAGAGATTGTCTTTTCTTCCTTTTGTGTGTTGTATGCTTTACCTTCTGCAAAGCTGACTTAGCTGTCATAAACTTCTTCCATAGAATTTTGCTTACTATGGAAGGCCCTTATTTATTTTTCCTTCAATGATAAATGATAGCTTTACTGGACATAGTATTCACATTTGCAGATTATTTTCTGTCAGGGCTTGAAATATATCATACCATACCTTTCTTCCTGGTGTTTTGCATTTCTGTAGTGAAGTCTATAGGTAACTGAGGGGTTTGCCTCTATAAGTGACTTGACAGTTTTCACTTGCTGCTTTCAAGGTGTGTTTTTGAATCTGCAGTCTTGCCATTTTAATAATGCCGCATGGTATGTGCTTGTCTTCTCATACCCAAGAGAGGGTAGGAAGGGGAAGAAGGACAGTGGAAGAGGATGAAAAAATGATTAATATATGTTAGTGCATGTGCCAGCACCTCGGAGTAGTGCAATCATGTACTGCTAACATCTTTCAATAAAAATAAAAATTGAAAAAATTCAACTTATAATGAAAAATATAACAAATGTGTGGTAGACACTCCAGAAATATATTAACAGGACTAGAGAACAAACCAATCATAAGGTGATGGGTACAATTTCTGGAAGGAAAAATAATGAGCTAGGACACGATGAGTCCAGAAGGTCCAGAAAACCCATCATCTGCTACATTGAAGTTCTTGAGAAGAACACGGGTGAAATTAATAAAGAGCACTCACTTTATCTATACACAATCAGCATTTCAGTACTGATCAATGTGTCCACACAGCAGCAGAATGCTGATAACATGAAGTGAGTCACACACGGATGCCACAAATGGCAGTCAGATGTTTTGAAATATATTTATAGCATAGCAGCATTAAATTCACAGTGTAGACTTGTGGCATTGCTCAGCAACAGTACTCACTGGAGCCCGCGCTGAGGGCATTGAACCCTGGATCTCACCTGCAAGGTTTCCACAGTGCACTACCCCACTTCTTTAGGCTCAGAAGAAGCTGCTTACTTCCTGTGCGGTTGGCACCACAGCAATTTGCACAGTGTGACATTCGGCCATGGCCAGCACACCTTTTTCACTTGCCAGCCTTACTTTACTGCTGATCCTGTCCCACAGAACAAGTGATAGACCCTTATTCACCCTCATCCTGCATCTTGGAAGGTTCTAGAAGGGCGGGCTGCAGAAGATGATGATGGAAACCCCATCACAGAGACTTGGGATCTCCAGAGCCCAGGCTGGAGGAGGGATATCTGGGGAGCCTGAGCTCATGCATTGTTCAGGCCCAGGCTGAGCTGCCAAAGTTGCACCGAGATCAGGCACAGTCACGTAGGCACTGACCTTCTGGGGCTGGGTGTTTGTGGTGTGGTTTCTCTCCAGGATCTCATAGGGCAGATGCTTTGTGCATAGTAGTGAGTCCTCCCCACTCCAGGGTACTGTGCTCAGCACACACAATGGACTTCCTATGTGAATAGGGTGGAGTTGAGGCAGACGACATGGGGGACTCCACCAATAGCACGGAAATGTGTCTCCTGCAGCTGTCGGGCTTGCTTTCTGTTCTCCAAACCTTTCCTAGACTACTACCAGCCTCCGGAAGGAGCCTGTGATGTTCAGAGTCTGGGTCTCCAGGCTGAGCTGGAGTGGCCTCTGCGAGCAGGAAGCCCACCTCCACCCAGTGCTCCCAGCACCGACCGGGAGCTGCCTGCCTCTCTCGTTCTGCACCTCGGGCACTGAGCACCACAGAGGGCTTGGTGCTGGGAAGTCCAACAGGGACAGGTCAGCAGGCAGTGACCTCACAGCCCACATAGCACATCCGTGTACAGGAATTGTTGTTTTCCATTTTATTTCTTCAGTTTTATTTTTTAGGTGCACGTGTTTGCATTACACGGTGATGCGCGCCTTTCTGAGGTCCACGGCAGCACACAGCTCAGCCCTGTTGTTCATTTACTCTGCCCCCACCTTCTCCTCCTTCCCGTTTGGAAGGTACCTGGCTCCCTACTTCCTGTTGTCTTCTATTTTGCTCTCTATTTACATTTCGGTTTCCTCACCTAAGAGAAATCGCGCGATGTTTAAGCTCATGGGTCTGCTTTACTTCACTTGATATGTTCTCAGAGTTACCCAGAAGTGACTCCCGCGTGTCCTCCTGGTGGAGGGTAGAGCTCCATTGCTTATAAACAGCACATTTTTATCTTTTCATTTGTTAATTTCCTATTTGTCATGAACCTGGATGATTTCTCTGTATACGCTCATGCATGTATTAATGATATAGTATAATTTAATGCAGATGACTCATTTTAACATTCTAAACAAAATTACTACTCTAGGGAGGTCTGTGTTGTCCACTCTGGGGAGGGAGTCACACTGGCCAAGTACCCAGTACCTCTGGGCATGAAGGGACTCAGGTTTGGAAGATAAACCTTGGAAGAATATGAAGGAGGAAAAGCCCAAGGGATATGAGGGAGAAGAGAGGCCCATGTCTCTCTCTCTAATGTTTATGCCTCCTTCTCTCCTAGAAGCTCATAACGAGTCCTCCTGGTCATCCTTGCAAAGCCTCAGTGCCCTGAGGAGCTATGTCACCATATTTTCTCAGTGCCGTGGTATTCACACTACCCAAACAGAGGAGCTCCTCAGTCCTGAGGTCCACAGCAGGCTTTTCAACAAGCTCACTGTGGCCCTGTGACCACAGGGCACAATGATCATACACCAGACACTCACAACCTCTTTCTGTGCACTTCACACAGACACCTTAGACACTGCTCACAGGCAGAAGTGCACACCTGCTCTTGTCCACCCTGTGTGCAGAGGCCCTGCTCAGGTCCTGCTCCAGTGGAGCCCGCAGAGCCCTTGTGAGGGATGCTGGCTCAGTCCTGACAGGGAAAGCTGGGGTCAGACCCTGGGGCTCAACACATGGCCCTGCACACTGTGGGCATTGAACTCCTGAAGCACCCATTTCCTTCACTCAAATACGTGCTATCGATCCTTTCCTCACAGTTCTGTGGATAAGTCGTGCTCACCAATGTGAAATCCCGCTCTTGTCCAATGGGGCCTGGAGCCGTGAGTGTGCGCACCACTGGGCCATCCCTTGCTGGCTCACTTCCTGTCTCCTGCCCTCCCCTCCACACTCTCAGTCATTCCTGAAGCAGAGAGTAAATGTTCTTTTCAAAAATTTTAATCTATGAAGCCTGTGCTATAAATAACCCCAAGCTCTGGCCACCTCCACCCCAGTTCTCAGAAAGGGCAGTTGTAGCGAGGAAACCACAGAAATGCTGCTCAGCTGTGGTAGATGAGGGCATTTCCTGTCCACTGAGAACAAAGTGGCTGTCACAGTGGAGGAGAGAGAGGAGTGCACTGGTACCTGGGAGAGTCCTGGCTTCAGATTTCCACTGTTGTGCTGCTGGCCCTTTGATATGCACAGCGGTTACCACAACTCCTAGGGATCTTCACACACACTGGAAAGTGGAGAAAGTGGTGGGTCAGGGTTAGTGTCTCAGGAGAGCTGAATGAAACAAGCGGCTCTCCACATGGGTTATCCTCACTCGAACTAGAGAAGTTAAAATACAAAAGGCCCCGCTGCTGTGATTTGCCTCCTGACAGGAGCACAGGGTCCCACACAGAGTCCCGCAAGCTGAGCCTTCATCTGCCCTGCAGCCTCCTCCCGGCTTCCACTGGTTACTCTGCTCTGTCAAAGTCATAAGTCTGCAGGGGACGCAAAAGTGTGGTGGCAGCAAACAGGGATGTGAGTCCAAACAGTGGTGAAGTGTCCACTTCCAGGATGTGGTCTGATCTGTGGGATATTACTGAAGATGCACCTGCTCTCTAGGACACTGCCCCTTCCTTTAACTGACCTGCTACCCCCACTCGACCTTCATCCCCAGCCAGGCTGCCGAGCTGCAGAAGGAGATGGTCCATAAGATGGTAGGTTGCACGGGAGTGTGGGATTGGAAGGGACCCGAGGGCCCTGAGCTTCGCACAGAGAAGGGAGATGGACGGAGCCATGGAAGGCGTGCTCTTGTCCATTGTGGTGTTGACGGAGGACAAGGAGGAGCTGCGGCAAGTACGTGAGCTGTGAAACTGTGCATCAGGCACTGTGGTCCCATCCACCCACGGAGTCTCACCTGGGGGTAGGAGATGCCATGACCGCCACACTCATGGCCCTGCTCTGCACTGGTGAGAACTGAACATAGGGAAGGGAACCCCTAGTCTGGAACCCCATAGCTAGGCCCTGGTCCATCAGGAAACCAGAGGTTCAGGAGAATCTGGGAAGCAGAGGATTCACTCAGGCCTCAGGGCAAACCTCGCACAGGGGAATCTCTTCCACGACCGAGTCTGGGCCCCAGAATCCAAGGGCAGGTGGATGAGTGTGTCCCCAGGTGTCCCAGGTTCCTCCTCCTCCTGGGGACGAGGGGCTACCCCTGGGCAGTGGGGATGGAGCACAGCAGGTGTGGGCTGATGCTGGGAGGTCTGGAGGGTCCTGGGGCTGAGAGCTGGGATCTGAGGGGAGATGAAGATCATGGGCTCCAGCTGTGATTTCCCTGCAGGGACCCTCCCCAACACAGTCTCTAGGCTGAGCCAGTACTTGTGATATCAGAGGGGCATCCTGTGACCCTCTAGTATGGGGGACTCTGGGGGCCCAGGAACATGGTCTGTACAAAGAGGGAAACCAATCACTCTGGACAAGGTAAACATCACTGGAACTCAAGAGTAGGGCCATGTTCTCCATCCCATCTGTGACAGAGCGGCATGCAGGGCACCATTGCTGTTTCTTCCTAAACCCTTCTGGCAAGTCAAAGCCCAGTGAGCCCTCGAAGCTGGTGGCAACAGGTGAGAGGACACCAGGATCCCAACCCCAGGCTCTGCCCTCAGGAAGGGGTCTGCTCTCACAGGTGTTCCCCTCTCACAGCCTAGCTCTGGGAACAGTGTGGGAGGTGAGAGTCCATTTCGCTCGCTGTCTGCTTCTCTCCCAGGAGTCTACAGGAAACCCAGCCTCTCAGCCCTGCCCAGCCCTGTGGTGACCTCAGGAGGGAACGTCACCCTCCATGTGGCTCAAGGCTGGGATTTGACAGGTTCATTCTGACTGAGGAAGGAGGAGACAAGCTCTCCTGGACATTAGACTCACAGCGAGTCCCCAGTGGGCAGGTCTAGGCCGTATTCTGTGTGGGCCCTGTGACCCCCAGCCACAGGTGGATGTTCATATGCTATGGCTATGACAGGAGGAAACCCCAGGTGTGGTCAGAGCCCAGTGATGCCCTGGAGCTCCTGGTCTCAGGTGAGAAATTCCTTTCTTTGTCCCAACCATGTCTGAGTCCCCAAGTAATTGAAAGGGACCTGCTGCAGAGGATCCTAGGAGGAGGTTGGGTCAGGACATCTACAGAGCTAGGAGCCCCAATATGACAGTCAGGGAGACCCATAGGGCACTGCAGGAGGGCAGGGCCATGGCTAGACCCTTTCCCTCCACCCGGCTCCTCCTCCCTCCAGGGCCGTCCAGGAAGCCCTCCCTCCTGACCCAGCAGGGCCCTGGCCTGGCCCCTGGACACAACCTGACCCTCTAGTGTCACTCTGACCTCGGCTATGACAGAATTGCTCTGTCCAAGGAGGGGGCAGGCTAGGGAGCAGGCTAGGGGGCAGGCCAGCCCCAGCACCCTGGTCGGCAGATCCAGACTGGGCTCTCTCAGGTCAACTTTCACTGGGCCCTGGGAGCCGCTTCCATGGGGTCTGTTACAGATGCTATGGTGGACATAGCCTCCTCTCTGAGTGGTCGGCTCCCAGTGATCCCCTGGACATCCCGATCACAGGCAAGGAGCCCAGGGCTCAATCAGGGACCTGGACTCTGCAAAGGACCTGCTGGGGGAGCCCAGGAAGTGATGGCCAGGGTGAGGGCGGGTGTCAAGGAAGGAGAGAGATGGGAGGGCAGGAGGGACAGAGTCAGAGGACACAGAGACTGAGACTGCGGGTCCTCAGAGACAGCCCTGCTGAGGCGTCAGCTCAGAGCAAGGTGGGACTGCCCCTTACCCTCCTCCTTCTCTCCAGGACAAAGTGTCCGCCACACCCTCCCTTTGGGTGCAATGGGGGATCCACAGTGTCCTCAGGAGAGGATGTGACCCTGCTGTGTCAGTCCTGGACCCCAATGGACACTTTCCTTCTGGCCAAGGAGGGAGTAACTTCTCCCCCACTGCGTCTCGGATCAGAGTCCCAAGATGAGCAGTTCCAGGCAGAATTCTCCATGAGAGCTGTGAGCTCAGCCCTCGGGGGACCTACAGGTGCTAAGACTCCTGGACCTCATTCCCGCATCGGTTGTCACAGCCCAGGGACCCACTGGAGCTCACAGTGTCAGGTGAGCTACCTGTGACCCAAGTATGGCTGAGCTCAGGGCCTCTCTGACCTTCACCCTGGGCAGCCCTGGGCTTGGTGAGTGTGAGGAGTTCGGGGAAAACCCACCAGGAGCTTTCTCTTCCTCGGTATGTGGTTGCCACCCATCCTTCCTGTGTACAATGTTCTCTATGTGCAGAGGCCACAGCACAGTTAGAGGAAAGGGCAGGTGTGTATCCCTGGGCCCACTCAGCCCCAAATCCCCTCAAGTCCTCATCCCCGGGGAGAACCCTCCCCCACCCTCAGGGCCCCGCTCCGCAGCAGGGCAGTCTCGGGCTCTGTCCCTGTGTCCTGTGTCCAGGCTGCCTGGAGACTCTCAGCCCATCAGTCTTGTTTCCAGTCACAGCTCTGCTGGTTTCCAGGGACAGAGAAGTGGGAAAGGAACCACGATGCTCTGATGTTCAGTATATGGGCTGCATAGGGTGGTTTCAAATCTGAGGGAGATGTTGGGGTCCTGCCTGGGAGAGGAGCAGCAGCTGAAGACAGGGAGCAGGGAGCCCAACCCCTCAACTCCCCACCCCTCCTAGGAGACCCTGAGGATCAGCCCCTCACCCCAGAGTCCAGACCCCAGGGTGGTGAGTGAGGGCGCTGCTGGGAGTGGACTGGTCAGAGGCTGAGCTGGGGGGCAGGTGCAGCCTCTTCTGATGATGCTGACTGGGACAAGCCCATCCTGTGTGGGCTCAGTTTCTCCAGGGGTAAAGGGGAGACCTGGCCCCCACGTCCAAGTTCCTCTCCTGCTGATCTTCTGTGAACCCTGGAGAAGCAGCTTCCCAGGCAGCCTCTGGATGAGACTCTGCAGGGCTCCTGTCCCTCTGCACGGTGACAGTGACAGCGGGAGAAGGTACCAAGAAGAGCAACAGCATTCAGGTTCTTTCTCTGCACCTCAGAGAGCCCAGCTCTGGTAGTGAGGAGGCTGGAGGTCAGGCTCCCTGGGCTCAGTCCCCACCTTCCCCCTCCTTCTGTGTCACATGGGGCCCAGGATACTCCCAAGGTTGCATGGCCGAGGCACCCTCTTGACTCCATGTCCCAGTGAAGGTCTCTGTTTCTTTCCCCTCAGAGTCTACAAAGTCACTCTATGTCCTGTCTCAGCGTTGGTCTGAGCCCCAGGACATGGTGGAGGTGGAGGGGAGGCCCACAGGGGAGCATCAATCCATGAGGAGGCTGAAGCAGGCTGGAGCTCCCTGCCCAGGGCTCCCACCATGATGTCTCCCGCAGAGCTAGGAGGAGAGCAACACAGGAGGTACAGGTGACATCAGAGGAAGTGGGGCTGGACTGAGGGGGAGGACAGGGCCCAACCCTCTCCTCCAACGTCCCCACCTCACAGGCAGCTACTCTGCTGTCCCGGTTTCTCAACAACAGGCCCTGCTGCATGAGTAGTGGAGACAATTTCCCCTGACACATGGGAGTCCATATATAGCACAGCACCGCTTGCAATTTTCAGGCAGGATCAGTGTCCAGAGGAGCAGGGGTGGTACTTTAAAGGAGCCCAGTGGCTTCCTGGGGCTCTGAGGATAGGATGACCACTGCCCTAGTGTCAAAGGAGTGGAGTAGTCTGAGATCCAGGCAGGAAGGAGGGCCCTGATGGACAGGGAGCAGGCTCGCTGAGTTCCGACTGTGAAGCTGAGCCCCCAGCATGGCCGCTCCTATAGAGAGAAGCACCAGGCTGGGGGCACCGCTGGGCACGGCCCCTCCTGCACCACCTGGCGGCCTCTGTGCTCACTGCACACCTGAGACTCAGGATGGGCCCTGCCCTGCTCTAGGGCTCACATGGGTCCCCACCGAGCAGGTGTTCTGTGCAATCCTGTTTGATTCATTGCACATTTTCTGTTTACACTTCTGTGCTTTTGCTGTTTTTGGAAATGTTAAGTGGTACTTTTCTGTGAAAACCTATTTATAGACATACCGATTTATGCTAAATATAATTAATTTCATTTCTGTTTCCACGAGAATAGATTATGTTTGTATATTTGTTATAAAGACTAACTTCTTAATATCAAATCTCATCTAAGATGTTTAAATTGAACTTTATGAAGTTTGGAAGTGTTTTAAGGATCTATTCATACTATTTAGTAATATTTATAAGCCATTTTATAATTCATCAACTGATTTTATTATTTGAGAGTCAATTCTTTGGTTTCTTTTTGTTATTTTGGTGGTACCAGGGATCAAACTCAGGATCTTTCACTTGTCAGGCAGGTGCTTATTCCCCTGAGCTATATCCCCAGCTCTTTGGTTTCTATTTTCTGACAAATAACAGTATAAAGACAAAAGATACTGATTTGGCTATAATCCTTTTATTTTATACTAGTTTTTTATTCCCCCTTCTGCAAAAGCTTTCAACCAATTTGTTCTAATTACTGATAAAGTTTATGTCAAGTACACTAAAGTGGAAATTCTATTTCTTAAAATCTCAGTTGCCCATCCATGTTCTTGCTGCAGATTTGTGTGTAGGTGGTCATACATGTATCCACTGTAATCTAAATATGTACAAATGAATAATTTTTCATATATCTGGCTGTACTTATGTTTGTTTTCTACAGCTTTCCGTCCATATTCTCAATGTTGTTCCATCAATACACTTTTCCTTGTTCACTGTTGGTCGTCCGACAGAGATTTCCATCCTGAAAAGTAGAAGCACTGTTTCCATGGAGCACTGATGCTACTGCCATGTAGAACACACATGCACTGTACACATGTGTGTCTGTGGCTGAGTTTGTGCACCACATTTTAGGTGTTTCTGACTACATGATGATGAGTTAGCAGAAGTGACAGGGAGAAAGAAGCACCAGGGGACCCACCTGGTTGGTGAAGGAGCCACCCCAGACTTCACTCCTTGTCTCCTGATGCTGCAGAGCCCTGAGGACCAGCCTGTGCCCCTGGGCTCCTGGTCCTCATCTGTTGGATCAGGAATCTCCTCTCCAGGGGAGTTTGCTCAAATCCTTCTGTGTCCCACACTGAACACAGAGCTCACAGGGCCTGGCTATTGATGAACTGGAGATCACTTTTGTCATGAATCCTAGGCTTTGAACTTAACTAAACTGCTCCAGAGAGATACAGATGCAGCTCCTGCACTCATGCAGCAGGTGAGGATGCAGAATCTAAGCCACCAGAGGGACATTGCTGTAGCAGGCCAAGGCTCACTAAGGGTCTGCATCATGTTTGTCATGATACTGAGACGCGGGCTGTGGGGCTGGGGAAAGGCTCACGTGTTCAAATGTTCACATGTCCCACTCAACTTCCTCGGTTCTCAGGAGCAGCTGAGACCTTCACCCCATCCCAGAACAATTTAGAGCCCAGGACAATTGAGTAAGGTGAATTCTCAGTTATGGGACTGGACACAGGGTGTCAAGCCATGTCCAGGAGCACATATGGACCTGCAGGGATCAGGGGAGATTCTGGTCTGTCCTGACCTCTGTGGCCTGTTTGTCCCCATCCCCAGTCTCACAGCCTCAGGAGCACACAGTGGAGAATCTCATCAAGATGGGCCTGGCTGGTTTGGTCCTGGTGGCTCTGGGGATTCTGCTCTTCAAGGATCAGTGCAGTCAGAGGAGGACCCAGGATGCAGCCAGGAGATGAACACGAGAACTAGCAATCAGTGCTTACCGAAGCACTCAGTCTACCCCACTCGGCAGTACGGCACATGGATGCAAAATAAAGACAAAGGGAGAAAGTTGTGCAGTTGAGGAGCTCCGGGATGACCCAGTGTTCTCTTATGTCCTTAAGCGCCTTGTGTCCAGAAGCTCATGGTCTTGATTGGTATCAGTCAGAGAGGTGGGTGGGGGTCCTGGCAGAGAGCTGGGGAAAATAGTCTTTGTAGGCCTGGGTATAAGGAAACACAGAGAACTTGTGTACCAGGCGTAAGCTCTCCAATTAGCAATATAAGGACAGCCTGATGCATGCAGGGCTGGGACCTAACTTCGAGGAAGGTGTAATTCTTTCTGAGTCCCAAGCCACAGGAGAGACTCTATCTCATGTCTTACCCTGGAATCTCGCAGGCTCTGCTTGAACCTCCATTCCAGTCATCAACACGAAGGCTGTTTTCACCCTCATGTTTCTGCCTTGCTGTTAATGAGCCTACCCGATCCTTGGCCAGACTTGGGAACATTCAGTCACCGAATTAAGGGAACATCTGTTTAAATGTAGCCAGCTCTGCACATCCCAGTGAATAGGGTGAAGACAAGGTCAGAGTAGGAGCGGGGTTCCTTTACCCAGAGAGGACAGCCTGGCAGTCTCCCCGAAGTGCTCACAGTGCTTGGGCCTTGGAAAGAAACCCTACAGGCCAAGGTGGTTCTAGGAGAATGTGCTGGATTCAAGTTGGGGGAACCATCCCCCGGGGGACCTGGGGGAGGTGATGAGGTGGGATGCAGGGGAGTCTTTTAGGGTCTGTGCAAAGAACTCTGTCTCCACTGAAGGGCTTTCCTCGGATGGTCCCGCCCTCCGTCAACCCTGAGCCCATCTGCTCTCCCCACTCTCTGCCGCGCTCTCCCGTGATAGAGCCCACTTTCTTTGCACTCACCCCACTCCTCAATGCATGACATTGCGTCTATTTCTTCGGTTCCAACAAAGAATCTGATCTCAGGAACAGAACAAATGGGTAGAAATGAGATTCCAGTAAACAGCGGAGGTTAAGGGCCTGGAGAAAGAAAAGAAATGCAGGAAAATGGAAACAGAGCTTGAAAATGGGAAGGGCCCAGCCACAGAAGGAGCAGGTGGGCATCGGAGGGGTGCGGACAAGGAAGAGTGAAGGTGCTTCATGTGCCTGCACAGACGCCCACGATGAATGTGTTCTTTATGCCCAGTCAGCAGGTGCTAATCAAAAATCAGATTCCAGCATCTAGCAGGTGAATCCGACATGGTGCCCTGAGACCACACACTTTTCATGGAATGTCCTGGGTGGTTTCCCTAGAAGTGAACTGGAATGAAGATGCTGGTGTTTATTACACCAGTCCAGTGCTGCACTGGCAAAGCCTGCTCTGAAATCATCATTTATCAAAAGGTGTGGGTCTGGAGCACATCTCTGGGTGTGAGTAGCTCCTCCCCTGTTCCAGGTGGCGGTGTGACATCTCCCTGGTGGCTTTGCCTGTGCCCGGGCTCCCTGCTGTCTCTACCGCAACTTCCTTCCCAGTGTGATGCAGCCGTGCTGTAAATAATGCTTCAAACCCCTGTGAGGTCCACATGAGAGATAAAAGAAATTAGCAACATTATATTGGGACAAAGTAAGAATAACTTATAATTTTCATGAATTAATGCCTATTTTATCAAGTTACTCAGTTAATTCAGGGAGTTGATGGGAATCGAGTAGTGAAAAGGAAGAGACTCCGTCACTGACTCCTCAGTCTTCACCCTGGAGAGAAACACGCTCATGGGCACCAGGATAGACACAAGGACACTGGTCAGAGTGTCGTCTGTGTGGCAAAGAGGTAGTAAAGCCCATCCAATAATTATCTTACAATGACAATCTGATAGTGCACACACACGGGTATATTATGCACAAAGAAATATCGAAGACACTGAAACTACTAACACTGTCCACCGAGTCTGAAACATGGTGTTGAGCAAACCTATAAAATTTTAAGAGCATTGCAGCATGTAGAAATGAGGAGGTGTTACTTAGGGAGGTGTGCGAACGTAAACCCCGTGCATAAAGGAAACGGCAGAGGCCTGCATGGTTCACTCTGATTAACACAGCACCATGTTGGGAACTTTGGCTCAAGGTGGAAACCGCAGTGCTGCTAGAATGCTGCAGGGCTATCCCTGCCTGTCCTCTGCGGTCTCACCATCCAGCTGCTGCAGGCGGCAAGGCTGCACCCCCAGCTTACAGCCATCCCAACTGTGCAAGGTTTGGTCAGGTGTGGTTGAGGTGAAGTGCAGAAGTCGGATGTGGTCTGCAGGAGGCGCTGAGGGTCAGTGCTGCTGTTGGGTTTTCATCAAAACGTGTTCTGAATCTGCCAGGTCAGCCTCACCTGAGTCCTAGCAGACAAAGAGCACCTGCCCAGGTGAGAAGCTGCCTGCGAACAGGAAATGAAGTGCCCAGGGTCACAGGAAATCCCAGTGAGGCAATGACAGGAGCGAGTGGCAGAACGGAGCCCTGGGCCAGCTCCAGAGTCAGCCCCCCACAGAATCAGCCCTTTGACCAGCACCAGGGAGGACAGCAGCTCTGTGGAGCCCAGGAGAGATGCCCAGACACACCTGGAGCCAAGCACAGACCCGCCGACTGAGAGAGAGGACAGCACACTTCCCCCTGGGCACCCTCCCACGGCTCGGAGCTACCCGAATGTGACTTCCAGGCCTCTTGGTTTCTAACCTCATGGGGGTTCTGTGTTGTCCTCAAGGCCTGATGGGAGACAGCGAAGGGCTGAGGCTGAGGGGAGCGAAGAGGAATTTTGGGGAGGTGGTGATCAGCCACACTCTTCATTTCTGAGAGAGCCTGAGGCTGCAGCCCCTCACCACACCTGAGGTCGGTCCCTCACTCCTCTCAGATCAGGGCAAGAGACTGCTCAACCTCTCTGGGGCCCTACTGTGTATGAGGCTGAGCCTCCGGCACAGCAGCTCCCGTAGAGAGAAGCACCAGGCTGGGGGCACCGTGGGACATGGCCTCACCTGCCCCACCTGGTGATCTCTTTGCTTATTATACCGAGACTCCTGAGGAGCTGCACACTGCTCTGGGTCACCCGGGTCTCTGCCCAGCAGGTCTTGAGTGCAGTTCTGTTTAATTCTCTTATGCATTTTGTTTTTATACATGTGTGCTGTTGCTGTGTTTTTGTAAAACTTAAAAATAACAATTTCCTGTGAAAATTTAAAGCCATATGATCTTATACTTAAAAGTGTAATTATGCCCCTGTTTTCAGGGAATTTTGTTAGATTTATACAATAATTACAGAGAATAACTTCTTAATACCAAGCCTTCTTATTCAAGATGTTTAAAACCGAGTTTTATCAATGAGCTTTAGCAACATTTTGAGGTTTTATACAGTTGAATTGCTTGTATCACAGGAAATGTGTAATGTAATCCATTATTTTACAGTTGGGTTAAGTCTTGATGACTTCAAGTTTTCTCAATAATAATTTCTTATATAGGGAAACAATTGGTTTATGAGTATTAATTTTATTTCTTATTATTTTAAGATTCTCTTCCAATAACTCTTTAATGATCTCCTATGATTCACTGAGAAAATGTATATCAAGCAAAATTAATTTCTGAGTTGCATACCTAACCTAATTATTATTATATAAAGATATGGATATATATTATCATATCTAAAGCTACATAATTCATATCCAAGAATATTCATCCATATTCTCCTTTTTGTTCTTTTTTTTAACTGCACTAAAGCAAGGACTTGACTGCACAGATTGAATTCTCAGTCCCACGTGTCTTCATAATTTTGAGCTGAAAAAACATGACAGATCATTTCTTCAGGAAAATAACTGTAGGCAGAGGCTCACAGTTCAGGAAATTACCATTTAGTCAGTGTCCCAGGAGCACATGTATAAGGACTGTGCTCATGTGATATGTTTCCTATGCATGTGTTCCTTTTCACCTTCATCCACATTCTTCATTTATTCCAATTGTACCTTTTCCCATGTTTATTATAGGTCACTCTACATGGACTTACACATCTATAAATGAGAAGTACTGAGTTTAGGAGCCACTGACCTTTCCACCATGTAAAGTAAAGGTGTGTATGTGTGTGTGTGTGTGTGTGTGTATGTGCATGTGTGTGTGTGTGTGTTACACTGTAGGTGTTTCAAACTGTGAGATGGTTGCTTAACACAAGATTACAGGGATGATGTGGCACCACGGTCCCTGGCTAGGTCACAGACCCAGATGTTCAACCCTCCATGAACCTGGTTTCAGGAGATCTGAGGACCAGAGCTTCATATCTGAACCCTGAATCCTCAGCTGGTGAATGAAGGAAAACTCACCTCCAGGAGAATCAGTGTCCATAGTCCTGTGTTCCAGATGAAGGAAGAGCTCATAGTGCTCGGTAATTTCCAAAGTGGAAAACATGTTTGTTGTCAGTTCTGAGCTCTTTGAACTCAGAAAACTTTCATTCCTAAGTGACACAGACTCAAGTTCTGAAGTTCGCAGAGCGCAGTGAGGATGAAGAATCCACTGGAGAGAGGAGAGGAAAACCTGCCCCAACATGGAAAGGGCTCTTATGGATTCATGAAGTCATGTCCTGCTGGTAAGATACAAGGTTGTGAACCCAGAGTAAAGGCTCTGGTCCTTCAGCGATTCACACACTATGTTCCTCTTCCTGGATTCTCAGGAGCGGTGGAGATTCTCGGCCCATCACAAATCCTATCACACTCCAAATCTGGTGAGCAAGAGGATTCTCAGCTCTGGAGCTGGATTCACAAGGTGAAATCCTCTTCAGGGAAGGCAGGTGCCCTGGATGGATATTCAGGAATCCTGGGGTGATTTTGTTTTGTTCTGACCTCTTTTTTGCTAATTCCTAGCTTCAAACCCCAGGATCACACAGTGGACAATCTCATCTGGATGGGCCTGGCTGACCTGCTCCTTGTGCTCCTTGGAATTCTACTCTTCCAGACTTGGCACAGCCAGAGAAGGACCCACATGCATATGAGAGGTGAACCATGAAACAGAACACTCACTGAGCTGTCATAGTGGTGGAGACTTGACAATAAATATGTCTCCCCGGGCTGTGATTTGGGTTTCATCCTGTATGTGTGTTCATACCTGGGTTCAACCTATTCAGCCCAGTATTTGAAGGTTTTCATAATGTCCAACATTCTCAAGGGGATTTGATCCCCTTCATCACACAGAGAGGAGAAAAGAACAGCAGTAGAGTTTCTGACAGGAAGATAGTTATTAGCCTACAGTAAAAACCAATGAACAGTGATAATCACTGGGGGAGCAATGTAAAAAAATCAGTGAGATTAACAGAACCCAAACTACTCAGATGCTGACACACCAGAAGAATGAATAAACCCTGTAGCTATACAACTCTTAAAACTAGAAAAGACATCTGCCATAGGAATACATACACAAAGAAAAACCAAATTTTGACATTCAGCAAATAGCTAGTCAGTGGATGAATTCAAACATCATTAATATTAGAAAAGAATTCAGCAATAAGAGTCTAGAATCCACTATACAAGTTGATATGGCTTATAAGTAAAAGAGTTTATGTAGAAGGGGTAGGGTAAAGGAAAACAGAAAAGAATAAAATTTCAAAATGAATATAAGAAGGAGATGAGAAATGTGGGGTGAACCATCCAATTGAAAAGTAATATACCTTCATAGAATTAAGGTAAAAGTACCTGATAAAAGTAAATCAAAAAATAAAAGGAAAATAAATAAAAAGAATAAATCAAAAAAGTAAAGAAAAACAAAACATACCAAAAAAAAAAAAAAAAAAAAACCCTAAAGCTGCAAAAGAAAAAAATCCAAAATCTTGCTTTCTGTGTTTGGACAAGTGGTATCTTCTCAAGGCCTGTAGATTGGAACACACCAGATGCAGGGGGAGCGGAGAGTCACAGCAAGCATGTGCTCTGTATCCCCCCACTGCCTCCATGTGTGTGAGCTGAGTCCTGCCCTGCACTTCCTACTGGGCAGTGTCCATCACTGAGTGTGCCCGCACTCATGACTGCTCATTCTAACAGCACTTAGTGTTTGTGGCCCTCTGTGCCCAAAGCCACTGCTCAATTCTCCTAGCTTCACAGCCTGTGGACTTCCAAAACCCCCTTGCTCGAGAGCTGTCTCTGTACCTACACACCAGAATGCGGCATCAGTGCAAGCTGAAGTATATCCTTCATCATGTTGGCCTATGGGAAACACAAACAGATCTCCAAGCTCTGTGCTTCCTCAGGCACAAAGAGGTGGAATCAGGCAGTCTGCTGCACTTCATGCCAGCACTTTCCCACCCAAGCCTCTTAGAAAATCACATGAAAACAGTGTGGCTCATCACCTGAAACAGCACTAAATCCAGCCTGATCTGAGCTCACCCCTGCATAAACGTCTTAGGGAGTTTATATCAGTGACTGCCTTCTTCTGGCTGTCTCCCACCCAGCACCTATGGTAGGGTGACCCAGAAACCCTGAATGTTGTCATTCTGTGACTTCACATTCCTGGAAGAGTTTTAGTCCTAGGCAATCAACCTCTTCCCAGAGTGGCTCATGATTAAGCACTCCCAAATATGAGAGAGGCTGTGATGGTTTTCTTCTCCAAGTCTAGGCAGCCACATGGAAGAAGTCACTGTCAGAGTAAAACCCAGCATTGGACCTTCAGTTGACAATAACCACAGGACTTTTGGGGGGCTACCATTGCCAGTCAGTCCACTGTTTCTCCCTGACACTGACAAACCTGTCCAGATTTACCTTCTGTTTGCAAAGACAGGGCCCCTTCTTGGGAGTTGGGGTTAGCATTCCAGACTTCTTTCTTATTTTCTCTACACTGTGTTCAATTTTACCAATTTCTCTGATCTCTGTAGTTTTCTTTGATTGCTCTTCCTTGAGTTCCATGTCTATTTTTCCTTTTCACATCCCCAGGTCATTGTTTTCCGTTTCTGACTTCCTCAACCTGGAGAGGCTGTGTTATGCTCCTGACCTTTAATCTGCCTCTTCCAGTCTTTTTCTTGGTACACTAGTATCTTTCAAAGCAACTGACATGCACAAATTTTATATACAGTGTCTGTAGACTTCAGCTTCAGTAAGATAAGTTGACAGAGGAAATCATGACCTGGATGGGCTATTTGGATCTAGATGGTAGAAAAAGTTCTGAAGACACTTTCTACTTCTCAATCTTCACAGCCGATGTGGACATTTAAATGTGCTGTGCACCACAGAAGAGGTCCTTCTGCAAAAATGAGAGGGCCTTCTGCAGAAATGAGAGGTTCTTTTGCAAAAATGAGAGGCCCTTCTGAAAGTGGTGCAAAGGAGGAACCCGAACCATCACTGCGAACAGGGAGACCCTGGCTGGGTGCAGGGACACCAATGTCCAGAAGGGAGAGAGGAGGATGAGTCAGGCAGAGCTGATGTGTCCTGGCCCAGGACCACACTGCCTGGGGAGGAGCTGTGGAGTAAGGGAGGGGGCAGACATTATCACAAAGTGACATCTGTCATGGGTTTTATTCAAACTAATGCAAATAACAATTACACGTGTATATATCAGGCTCTCTTTAGGATAGAATTTACATTTCCATGATATGGTCAAAAATAAAAACCTTGAATACACCATGAGAGGAAAGCTCTCTCTTACTGCAGGAAAACACCATATAAACATTGATATAAACATTTAGTATAATATTTAAATATTATAATATTAAATGAAGAAAATTATAGAACAGCCCAATTTGAGTTCCCAAAATTTAATTAGACTTTATCCAGTTTCAAAATAACCTTTATTACTACATTATTGAGATGACATTCATTTATTTGAAGTATGGATGTTGATATCTCCTGTACATCCACAATGTAAAACATTGCCACAATCTGTTTGATTGACACATTCTATACCAACATACCTGTAGATACCATTTGTGTCTTTTCTTTTTTTCTTCATGCTTTGAAAACACTTACTCAGCTTCTTTGCAGATTTGAAGTATGCAATACAATTTGGTTAAGTACAGTAAAGCAGAACAGTGGTGGGGAAGTGTAGAGATGTAGATCACAGGTCCAAATGCAGATGCAGGAAGAATGAGTTATGGGGATCTGTTCACAGCGTGCTGACCACACCTGACACAGCTATGGATAAGAAAGCTTTCTTTCTTCCTTTGGGCAAAGTATTTTCTCTTTCAAGATAAGGAAATTGAGGAAGAAATTATCCACAAGAACCCACACAAGATCTGAAGAGATGTGTTGTGTGTCTTCCTCTGGCTGAAGACAGGAGAACTCCACTCTGAATGACTGTGAAAGAAAGGATCTTCTAAAAATAACAAGAAACCAAGAAATAACAATTCAACAATAGGAAGACAAAGCAAGGAAAAACGATATAAGATTACTAGGTATCAATGAAACTGCAGGAGACAGCACAAATGATATAAAAAGACTATTTGCAGAAGTAATAGAAGAAAATTTCCCAAGCATGGAAAAAGAATTGGACATTCAGGAAACTGAAGCATGCAGAACTCCAACTAGCCATAACCAAAATAAATCTACACCCAGATGTATAGTGATCAAGATCCCAGAAATTCAACAAAACAACAGATTATTAAAAGCTGTTACAACGTATTATATCACTGGTGTAAGAACCCGAGGGTGGGAATATAAACTAAAAGTCATGAAGGAAATCTGTTCAAAAACAGAGAACGGATGGGATGAAGGAAAGGAGAAAAGAAAAAGACAAAAATGTATGTATGTATGTATAGAGGAATATATATGAATATACATATGTGCAGGAGGGCTAACATGGTTCTACTATT
>PVLD010022338.1:0-29524 GCA_004027595.1 Dinomys branickii | reverse complement strand
AGTATGGACTCCAGTTTTGTCCACTTGCCTACAAAGTTCCCAAAATTGTCTTTCTTTATAGCTGAATAATATTCCATTATATAAAAGTGCCACAATTTTTTAATCCAGTCTTCTGTGGATGGGCACTTGGGTTGCTTCCACATTTTAGCTATTACAAATTGTGCTGCTATAAACATGGGTGCACATATATCAGAGTGATTTCAATAGACATCAGCAATATACTAATCCTAGCTATCCTGTTATAGACATATAAATTTTGTGTTTAATTTTAAAGAGAAAAGAAAAAAACAAAATAAAAAATACATAAGCAAAACAGCTCAGAGAACAATAAAAATGATACAGACTTTCAAAACATGGTGATAGGATATGAACAATGGTTCTTGTATTACATAGTGCCATCTTCAAAATGGTGGCACATATAACCAGATATAGGCATGTAAGACTGAGTAAACAATTACACATTAACAGTTCCTTTCAATAGACCAACAGATATTAATAGTACAATTACCCTAGCTCTCTTATTTATACATATGCATATTTTTTCCTCTTCCTTCTTTCTTTTTCCTCTCCCCTCCTTCATACCAGTTGCTCCTTCCTATTTGAGCAGTTTATTTTCCCTTTCATAATATCTATTGTATCTTTCAGATTTTATTTACTCTTTCAGGTTCTTATAGTAGGGAGGAAATACAGTGTTTGCATATATGAATCTGATTTGTTTCACTTATGAGGATGGTCTCTAGTTGCTCTAATCTGGTAATCAGAATGATTGTTCTGAAATATGCAGTATGAGAGCCATTGTTGAATTCCTAGCATTTTGTATGGTGAAGCTCTGCATCATTTCCAATGTTTTGTATTACTTGTTACTGTCATTGATTGCTTGATCAATCTTACATTCTTACATCTGAGCAACTTCGTTGAAGATAGCAGTATGTTTTTGTGTCATTTTGATTTTGTCTTCATTGTTGTTTTGTTAGTTTTTTTAATCTTTAAAATGAAAAAACAAAAAATAAAAGGAATAAAAGACATAGTTATAAAAATGTGTAAATTACTGGATATGTCATATTTTGTCAAAAATAAATATCCAAAAATGGAACTGGGCTATTTAAAAAGTGAAACACACTAGTTTTTTTTCAAACTCAACAAAATATAAATCATGATTGTTGTGCTATATATACTTCTGTGTTATAAAATTAAAGAGAAATGAACTTCAGAGGATAAGAAGTATTGTAATTAAAGTAATAGAAAGCTACATGAAATAACAAATGTCAAAATGAATTAACACACTTTGGGTTTACAAAATGTCTAAATAACGTGAAGCTAGGGACAAGTGCTCTTCCTTGTCTCTACGGAAAGGTAAGAAAGAGTAGTAGTGATATTTGTCTACACAGAGTGAGGAGGATCTAACAACTATTTAAATATCCAAATGGAATATAGCGAAATCATGATATGTATATTGGGGACTGAAAGACTAGAATTTTGTTTGCCAGATACCCATTTCAATACTGATTTTAGGTTTCGAATAACAAAATTCAGTGATTCTTCTAAATAATGCTTCCAAAACTTTTCAAATGTTCTATCACTTTTCAGGTGGAATTATTTTCACATACATTTGTAAATTTAACTTAACAAGGGAGAAATGCCTGTTAATAGGAAAACATCAGAAGCAATTATTAAAGAGGGATAAGGTTCGGGTTTACAGAGCGTAGTTACATATGCAGGAAACCACTGCGACCACGGCCGTTCTTCAGATCCCACCGCTACTCATGTACTTTGAGGTAATGCACTGCCATCACTTATTCACCTTAAATTACCTTTCATTGCTTTCAGCTTGAGCAGTAATCGTGTCATCATCGTGAATTAATCTCCCACCTCAAACCTGTACGCCTGCCGCTTTGCATCATCCGCTTTTCCTTCTCTGTCACCTTGCGGGGGCACCTAAAAGATGTACAAAGAAAAATGCCGAAGTGAAGTGCAAGCTTCTATTCAAGCAAGTTCTCATTTTACATATTGAAGCCAAAGAAATCAACTCATTTTACAAAACAAGAAAAAGTTCATATTTCTTATATTTATAGAAAACCTGTCTTATGTTTTATTGTTCACATTCCTCTGTAAACTATGAAAATACCAAAAAATTAAACCATGGTGATTTTTTTCTTTTAGATTTTATAAATTCCAAAACACTTTAAAATAAAAATGGACAAATAGTCATCAGTAGACCACAACCTTGTGGCATAATTTGCTTGTTTTCTAAAGTTATAAACAGAATTTACTCAGAAGTCTCTACTGAAAATTCTGTTATATATAGTATTTCACTTGAGATTTCTCTAAAGTTTGGTCAAAGTTATGTTTGTTTTTACAATTTTCATTTTTTATAAGATATAATGAAAAATATCTTTGCAAGCAACATTTCACTTGATTTGGTTGAATCATTTATCCTTGGAGATTTTATTGTTCTTGAGATAAAAGTGAGGTTCTAAGCAGAATCTGCACGCTTTTACACTCTTGTATTCTTGCACGCGTGGAACAGTTCATGTTTGAATTTAAAGACAGCAGTGAGCAGTGACAATGCAGTAATTTTCATGGTGGCTCAGTCAAACTGTCCCCACCCCTCCTGGTTCATTTAATTAGACACTTCAAATTGTATAAGAATATATGAATATAAAAATATATTTATATCTGTGTGTTTATGATTTGTCTGCATGCACATTTTTATATTATACTCACGGAAAAGCCATTTTTCTTACATACACACACACACACACACACAATTTTTCATCTGGTAAAAGTTTCACTGCACAAGGAAGTTATTGTTTTCCAATTTACTCTTGTCATGAAAATAAATTGTGATATTAAAGCCCTACCTGACTTTTTGCCTCTACTTTTTTCCACCAAAAGATCTGAAACGCCAAATGTTGGTTCATCAGTAATATAACCGGAGCAATCTGGGGATTAAAGAAAGTGGAGCCGGGCATGGTGGTACACGCTTAGCTTACCTATCCAGTTTTTAGTAGATAAATACTTTCAGGAAGGTTCTGAAACCAACTGCAAAACTTAATTACCTTTCACTTTCCGAAGAAAGTGCGTGCTAGGATCATAGACCCACACTTGTGTCAGTACCTGAGGCGTAAGCGTGAGTTAATGCAGATGTGAATCTGTGTACGTGTGCCTTAGTATCAGACATCCCTTTGTAATTCTTTGGTTTAAACCAAAGCTTAAAACTTCAAAGTCTGGGAAATGCTTAATCTACTTCTTAATTTTTATGATGTATCATTATTATGCATTAAATATTAGGTATTTGATGATGTTTTATTTAATCTCTGTGAGTGTCAAACTTTTCTGTTTTCCCTGAGGATCTTTTGTGAATTATTTTTTGTGTGACAGCAGATGCACCAAAGAATCTGAAGATTACGTGGCCAAACATGCCAATGAAGAAAAACTAAAAGAGGGATTGTGAAAAATGCCATAATTTCCATTTATGAGTCAATACCCAGTTTCTAAATTAAGCCAGGACAACAGATATTATCTCTAATTTGAAGAGCTCAGAGATATGACATCATTACCCAGAGTGTCTACATCTATAAAAGTTTAGATCCTCAGATATTCTTAGAAAAGTAAATAAAACCAAAGATCTTTAGTGATGTAATCACAATGCCATACATTTAAACAGCACATTTTCCTTATTGATAACTCTAGACCTATTTCAAACTAACTTCTGATTTTTTGTACCAAGAATCAAACTCAGGACCCTGTGCTTGCCAGGCAGGCGCTTATGCCACTGAGCTGGATCCCCATCCCTAACTTTGGATTTAGTAGCCCCTTTCGCAAGCAGGTCTCTGTGAGGGATGGCTGAGCTCTCTGGCTAGTCTCAAAACTATGTCAAATATTCTTCCACCAGTGCAGGCTTACAGTAATAGTAAATTGGAGAGATTGGAGAAGACTGTAAAATAAAAATTTCTAATGAATGAAATTTTAAACTACGGAGTGTGTCTTTACCATATTTTCCATATAAATAGCTACTTAAGGATTTGAGCTCTATTACAGAGGTATCAATTGATTATTCCGAGAAATTGCTATCAGGAGAGACTCATAGGCAAAGGACACTGACCCACAAAGTTGTTTATTCTCTTCAGCTAAACTGAGACTGTAGAGCAAAGTGTTAATGCATCCATACCAAGGGGAGTATACTGATTCCAAAAGCCAGTTTTAAAATGTGAAGCATATGTGTAACCAATGTATGTTAATGTTACACAACCTTAGATTAACAAAATGAATAGAAAGTAGCTATGGGAAAGTCATGCAAAGTACATGGATTTCAGACTGGCAGTATGCCACTCCAGTGATCTAGATCTTGTTCTCTGCATCTTGCATAGAATCAATAAATTTTAGACAATGAATTGCTTATGGAAGATTTCTAGGACTCTTCAGCTCAAGACTCTTTAATTTATTATTAAGTTTATTAGTAATACTTAGATATACATATTGATCACATTCACCATAGGGAATTTATACCTGTACACAAGGAAATCAAGTGTTAACTCTAATACATTTTATTCCTTAAAAAGTAACAGTGAAATAACATGAAATATCAGTGGTGCCAATTGTTTATAATGGTCAGCTGTTTCAGACAAGGGAAAACAATATAAAAACAAAACATATAACAGATTTTTAGGTTACAAGGGAAAAGTTATTGTAGCTGAATGAAACTATACATTTGTTCTTTGTTTAAAAATTATTTTCGTATAATTAAATTGTGCTCTCTTGCAACCTAAAAAGTGCTTGTTGACTGATCTTAATAAAGCGTTACTTAGTTAGACTGCAGGAAATAATGAAAGAAAATTAAGAGAGAACATATTTTAGGAGATTGGAAAGGCCAACTTCACAATTCAATGAGTGAATCATAAATATTTTCATATATATACATATATCATACATGTTTTAATACATTTTTGCAGTATAGAAAGGTTGCATTCATTGTAGGAGCTGGGATAATTACACGACATTTTAAGATTTTTATGCCCCTCTCCAGCTTCTCCATCTCAAAACCCACTTTACATTTACCAAAGACCTATCTTCCTGTTTCCTATCATCTATCTTTTCATTTTCTCTTTTAAGTAGTTATACTTTGGGGATGTCATAGAAGAGAAATAATGTGATATTTAAATTTGGGCATCTGATTAATTTCACATAACTGTTATTTCTATGTGCAGCTACTGTCCTACAAATAACTCAAATTTACTCTTTTTATGTCTGAGTAGTATTTTTAAACTTTAAGATATTTTTAATATCTTTGAATGAGATAGGTTTGTTTAGAACGTCCATGAAACCCAAATTTGATTAGAATGATGGACCTACACTGAGGTCTAAAATGCTCAAGGTAGCAACCACTGAAAGAGAAACTCGTTTGAGCAAGAAGCAAAGAAACATATGACTTTTAATTATATCTTAAGATAAACTATATTTGCAGTGTTGCATGAAATATGCATGGATCTGGGAACAATAGATCACATATCTTCTTATACTAGAAACTGAAGACACAAATAACGACCAAAATACAGTATCATAGGAAATATGGAGATAATTCTTTTGCAAAAACAAAAGGGAACAAGGGTTGGGGGGGATGAGGGAGGTGATGAAACAACAACTAAGGTTTGTTACCCGCAGTACTAACTTCTCCTGAGGGATGTCATCGTTATGTGCTGCCAACACATACTAACAAAAATAAAAACTGAAAGAAATTAAAAATATACCCAGTCTCTATTCTTGAAATGGAAGCTAGCTGTCTCGTCTTGCTTTCACAACCCTCACTGAAGGTATACCCCTTCGCCCAAACTTCATCATTATGAGTACATGAAAATTATTCATGGAGGAAATAGTCATACAGGGAACTACAAACCATTGACGTTTACACTTCTTAGAATACACAAAATATATGATTGCTTTATTAAGAGATGAAAAGTAATAGAAAGTATAGTTAGGATCACTAGTCTATAAATTGCCACACTGTCAGAACCACACCTGAACTGGACACAGGAGACTAATAAGAGATCCTACGTCTTGATTCACATGTAGTGATTGTAACCTTGTTTTGTTCTCTTGGGTAGTGAGTATACCTGAGATATGAGAAGAAATTCTGCAATATTTGGCCATAAGTCAGACTCTAGCAATGACTGATGATCTACAAGCTACACTTTCCTGTTCCTTACTTTACAACAGAATCTCATTTTATAGACAGGCTGGCTTTGAACTAAGTACCTTGTGCCTCTGCCCCCAAAGTATTTGAATCATAAGCATGTGACATTCCATCTGGCTATTTCCTGACCTTCATGACTAACAGCTACAATAATTTTCCCAGCCTCCTTTGCACTACTGATATAACATGACTAAGGTTTAGCCATGCTGAGTAAAGCTATATTGTAGACAGAATAAGAAAAAAAAAAAGCAAAGGAATACAGAATGACAAAGGACTATGATAGACGAATCAACAGTATAGGATTCAACCTGGAGATTAAGTTTTAACAAACTTAAAAATAAGAGAATATGCTGTGTGGGTATTTCCTCAGACAGAATTCTAGATAAAACAGAATGATCTCAAACTGACAATAACTCTCCCTTATTACTATATCAGCAAAGAAGCTTCTGTGCTTAGAACAGAGAAAGTGATGAAGTAATAGAAGAGAAAGGTATCAAAACGCCATTGGAGGAAGTGATCTATGTTTAGTAGTTCAAGAAATTATAAGGAAGGAGCAACTGGGATGAGGGAAAGAGAAAAAGTACTAAGGCAAGTTTTATATATATATATATATATATATATATATATATGTGGATGGTATGACTGTAGGTGTCTGATGCTTTGTTTAGAACAGTGGATGTTTAAAAGTTCTTTTCCCTACCATTTTGAGCAGTTTTGCATGCTTGTATCTGGTAATCTGAGCGATTTATGTGACAACAACAATTTGCAATATAACAACCAATGGTGAATTCCTACAGTCCTGCCTAGTGCCACTATGTATTGTCTCTAATGTTCTTTTAAATTATTATTTTCTTGTTCTCTTCAATGATTTGATCAATCTTCTATTCTTACATCTGGTGATCTGAGCAACTTCCTTGAAGATAACAATATGTAATATAACAACCACTGCCAATCCCTGACATTTGATGTGAAACCCTGTATCATTTCTACTGTCCTTGCTTTGTGTTGTTTGTATTCTGCTTTTGTTCTTTTTTATTTTTGTACTATTCTATTTAAAACAATAAAAACAGGAAATTATGTCAGACTACCATAAGATATTTCACTCTACAATAGTCATTTTCCTCTTAGATAATTTCTATCCTTTTTGGGTCCAGAAAGTATTAAGGCTCAAACAAAGAGTCCTAAATTTCACATAACCTTTATTTTTATGGAAAGATTTTATAAATGATCCGAAATATTTCCCACCTTATCTGCTTCTCTACTTCAATTCTTTTGGTTGGCCAAATGTAATGCATTTTATTTAAATACATAAACTATTTCCCAGTAAGTCTATCTTCATAACTGTGGAAACTGTAATTATTCACACAATTGCTTTTGATTGATTTGAAGCTCAAACTAATGTTGAAGACTTAGATTTTATCCAGTTCTCGTTTCTCATGACTTTATTTAAGTAATAATATACTCTTTGTAGAAACTTCAAATTGTTCATTGAAATGAATGGAGTGACCTATATTAAACTATGTTTTTTGCAAAATTCATTCTTTCAAAATTCCCACTTGAAATGATGAAATTTCAGAATCTTAAATAATCAAGAGAATATTAAGTAGGTTTTTCAGGTAAAGTTTTGTTCAAATGCTCTCAAAGGTAAATGCCAGCTGATCATTTGCATAAGAGGGGTGAATCCAGTGTTTTTCTAGGCGTTTTCAGAAAAGGCTGGTGAGCAGTGCAGCATCTGTAACTAAAACTGTCCAACACCTCATGAAGTGTGTGAGAACAGAGCATATACAGTGTCTGATATTTTAATTATAAAGCAAGGTATTAATTAAAGTAAACTTTCAATTTAGGTGAGTGGAGACATATTGCCACAAGATTCTTGTAGTAACAAATGACTGTCGTCGTACTATTTCATACCCAGATAAACCTTAATTAAAGGAAGTGGTATTAAACCATGTAATTGTGAAATAAAATATTGTAGTCTTCTACATTCACAACTGTGATTTCAAAATGTGCTGCGAATTTTAATATTTGCCAGAAATTTTCACCCACTAATAACAGCATAGAAAATGCAAGAAAATATTGTTTTAATCTAATATTTCTTTTAATGCTCAATAGAGAGTTGATTCAGGAAGAGCAAGATTTCCAGACCAAACTGGGCTAGTGATATTTTGACTTGAAAACACAAAGCTAAGTAAGAAAATAAATAAATATACGCTTGATTTATGGTAGTGTCTTACAGTGAATTAAAGGTATATTTAGCTGGGCGTTATGGCTCACACCTGTAATCCCAGCACTTGGGAGGCTGAGGCAGGCAGATCGTTGCCAGTTCGAGGCCAGCCTAGGCTAAAGTTAGTTCAAGACTAGCCTATTGGCCCTGAATTAAGGACAGCAGTTTTCTGAAGCTATTGCTTTCAAGCAGGAGCCTAAAGTGGTATCTTTCTATGGTCTGTTGCTCATTTCAGAGCTTTATAAATGTAACGGTTAATTCATTAGAAAGAAACAAATAACGAAATAAATTTTACTCCGCCCGCCTCAAGGTGTGCCAGGCGCTCAGCCTCCTCCCTGGAGCTCTGTCCTACCCCTGGGGCATGCCAGGCACTCCGCCTAGCCCCCAGAGTTCCACCCGGCCCCAGGATGGCCCTGAAGACTGGTCTGAGCCTATAGACACGGACAGCCGACATGCTGACAGAGCCTGGTGGTTTCTTGTGTAGCCCCGCCTACCCCACCCGACACCCCACATCTATGAGTGCTTGCCAAAGGGTGCTTCTCCACCTCCTGCCATAGCAATTTGTGTACACCCATGTATTATACAGCGTATTTAGAAGCAACCAAATCTTCCCAAAGAGCATGAGGGAGTAAATAAACAAAAAGTGCAGTTATTATAAAGAAAGACAGTTTTGGGGACTTTGTAGGCAAATGGTCAAAATTGGAGTCCATACTCATAAGTGAAATAAATCAGCGGTACATGAGCAGGCAACGTATTGTGTCACTGGTGTAAGAACCTGAGGGTGGGAATACAAACTAAGAGACATGAGGGAAATCTGTTCAAAAGCAAAGAACAGATGGGATGAGGGAAAGGAGAAAAGAAAGAGGCAAAAATGTACGTATGTATATATGTATATACATATGTGCAGGAGGGCTAACATGGTTCTATTATTGTATTATATAACTTACTGCTAAAGCATAGTTGATGACGGGTTATTCGATCAATCTTGTATGTCTGTATGCGTTATCCTGAGCACACATTTTGAAGATACCAATATGCAAAGCAGCAACTATTGTTGGTTTTCTGTTGCTTTGTCTATAATTCAATTCTGATCATACTGTTATTGTACTACTTTGTGTCTCTTTGTTAATGCTTTCCGGTTTCTTTTCTTTTCTTTTTTTTCTGTTGTTGAGATGATTAATTGTTTGACCAATTTTGCATGTCTGTATCTGTGTTCATGAATATACACTTCGAAGATATCAATAGGTAAAGCAACAATCATTGTTGAGTCCCTGTCACCTTGTCTGTAAATCAGTTTTGGTTGTACTATTTCTTATGCTACTTTGTGTCTGTTTGTTAATATGTCTTTGTTCTTTTACTTTTAAAATAAAAATTTTAAAAAGTGCAGTTATTACTAGTGGGAAGCCCACTGACAGGGTGGTAGAACAACGGAGGTGAAGTGGAGAAAATTGATTAATTGAATGAGCCATCTATATAACTGAGTAATAAAGATGAAGATAACATTGTATAATAAAATATGCAGTGGTAACCACCTACTATTTTCTCTGTAATTTGGTATTTCCTTTATTTGTTTTTTGTGTGTGTGTGTTAACAAATGCAGAGACAACACTTATGTAATACAGCATCCAGTGATGGTTCCCTACTGTCTCCTCTGTAATTTGCTATTTCCTTTATTTTTATTTTTTTTCGGTACTTCCTTTATTGATTTTGTTACAACAAATATGAAGATAACATTATGTCATACAGTACCCAGTGCCAATTCCCCACTATCTTCTCTATAACTTGGTACTTTCTCTATTGTTTCTGTGTTATTCTGGGTTCTTTTGTCTTAATAAAAAATTAAAAAATAAAAAAGACCAGCCTAAACTGCATAGTGAGACCCTGTGTCAAAAACACAATCAATCAATCAAGGTATATTTCATAGGACATATCTGCAATTCTGCTCATGTAGATTAAACCAGTGTTGATTCTGATGACTAGACTTCAAGGATAAGTAACTTTTGCACTTGTCTGTAGTCACTCATACCTTGATATGGTAGAACATTGTAAACATGCTGAGCTTCGCATCAAATAAAATTATCATTCCTTGAAGAATTATCTAACATTTTATTCAAAAGTGAACGAAATTTTATTTTAATTTTTATTTAAAAATAAAGGAACTATCAGGTTACGTCCATTTTTCTTATATACTAAAGAAAACAGTACTATGAAATACATATACATGCAAATTAATGTGAAGCAAAGTATAGATTCTTTTTAGTAGTTGTAATAATTTCCTTCAAATGTTTTCTTTTGTATTTAAAACATGAGAAAAATTCAAAAAAAGCAAAAGTACTTATAGTCATGAAGTTACTCAAATAATCTTTAGGCGCCTTTGTAAACCACATAAAGTGAAATAACCTGTTTTCTGCAAATAATATAAACAATAGTCTAAAATTAATTACAACATTTGATTGAAATATAATAACATGTTGTTATTTTATTTCAAATTAGCACTGCAAATTTAAAATGACAAATAATTATGCTATTTTTATGGCCTCAGAATTACAAGTGATTGAAGTTTAACACATAGAGGTGAGTTTCAGATATTTCAGTGCATATAAAAAGTGGTTATCTCTTCCTAGGTTGATAAAACTTATACATGCTTCAAGAATGCTACCTCAATCAATTCTTCATATTGTGCATTACTTTTTAGAAATTTCTCCTTCCACATATTTAAACAAAAGTCTTACATTTACATTGAGAAACAGATATTTAGCTAGTTGTGTTTAATCCACTACATCTTTATATAATACCAGCAAATAGAATGACAGTGAAATGATTTGAATAATGAATTTTGAGTCTCCCATATTATGTGACTCAACATCTGGCAAAGTTACAAGAGAAAAACATTAGAAATTTTATGACATGTACCCTTCATTCATTCATTGTAACTAATGTTTATGAACTACGTCATGGAAACCTGTTCTGGTTCTTTTTTTCACTGCCTTCACAATGGGTAATATTACTGGAACAAAATATTTGTGTACAAATTCGTGAATAAAGGGATGTACATGTATTTTCATATATCCATCAAATAAGTTATTCTACATACTATCGGAACAACTGGAGTGTTGAAGTATATTTGCACAATGTGAGAAAATTAAAGAACACTTGGATTGTAAAACAGATAAAAATACAACTATACAATACTGCTGAAAAGGAGAAAAAGTTGTTTAAAAGTAAATTATAAAGACATTGTACATTTGAAATATATACAGTGTATATGTTCAGAGAGACATATGCAAAGTTCAAAAGAAAGGGAGAGAGAGACAGAGACAGCATAAAACCTATACGCACTTCAGGTGAAGAAAAATAGTACAATGTCTTTCAACAGATGGTGTTACCCTCATATATGGGACCCTAGAGGATCTCCTATATCACAGAAAACCCATTACATTGTCAGCTCTAAGAGAAGAAATTGAAAATGCATGTGCACCAATCTCAATGACCATTATGGAAGCAGCAGTTTGTGATACTAATAAAAGTCCCAAAGCTAATGGGCACCCCTCTGAGCACCTCCTGTAACGGTAGGTGCCAAAGGTAACTTGTATGGATCTCATGATATCTCAATAAACTTAGCATTAAAATATGTGTAAAAGTTTCTTTTACCTGACTCGTGGATATATTCACACACTTCAATATATTTTCCTGAAGTGTATGTACAGATTCTGTTAATATATATCTCCACAAAGTTTTTAGAAAGCAAAGCACAATAAAACATACATTTTGTTAAGTTTTGCTTTGTAAATTTGGCTGTGTCCACATATATACGACATTCTCCACATTGGAACATTCTAAATATTATCCGACTCACTGAATAATCATTCATCTTTAAAGTAATATAATTATTCCTGGAGACTTTTCCAGAAAGCAGAATGTAGAAAATAGATTTAGTTTGTTTCACATATACAGAATATATCTGAATCTTTGCTTTTTCAATCCATATTTAAACTGATTTCAATGGTTACTTTAAATCATACAGTAATTGTAGTGATATGAACTACTACAAAGTTGCTTCTGTGTTGAAAAGTAACAGCCCCTTTCTTGGAACAAACTTGTTCCAAGGAAGGAGCTGTTACTCTTCAGCAAGTCATTCTCAAAGCAGTGGTTTTAAATTCTAGCTTATATTGAATCATCAAAATGAAAAGTAAATCTCTAAACAAGCAGCAGACAAAGGAAAGGGTATTAAGTGTCTCTGAGTGGCAGATTGGAGGAAGGCAAATAAATGGGACGCGATGAAGACATACTTGGGTCTAAAGCTGTTTTTATTATTAAACTTCATTTATTCTGGTAGAAGTGTGAGGACAGAGTGAGGACAACCATTGTCTTTGTAAATCTAGGTCCTGCTTTTTGGTGATTAGCTGACATGAGCCTTCCTGCGTCTGATTCTTCACAACTGACTTCAGTCCTACGATCCATCACAGTTTGTGGTACCATACAGTGGTTGCCCCAAAAGAGAATAACCAGAACATCTAATTGGAAAATGAACTACACATTAGCACTTTGGAATGTACAATGTGAACAGTGCCACTGCTCTGATGAACAACTAGTGACAACTGAAGGGATTAGTTACGGAAATGATTGTTGACTTAAAACACAGACCAAAAGGTGGAAGTATATGCTTTATATTTGCTCCTATCAATTTAAATTTTCAGAAATTATTTCTAAATAGTATGTGCTATATAGCTGTACATATTTTCTTAACATCGTAAGGGCAGTACCATGCCATATCAAGAGATATAGTTTGCTAAGTATTTTATCATCATTTTTCAAATATTTTAGCACTATTTTTAGGAAAATTTTCTCTTAAAAATTAATTATTGGAGATCTTTTTAAACAAGAAAAATATCCAATTGAATAGAAAGAACACCCACTACCAAATCTTTATCTTTCATTCATTTCTTTTATAATCCAGATGATTACTATTTGAGGAAATAAGCATATTTAAAAACTATTGTGTTTACGGATTTTCTAAATAAAGAAATTTATATTACTTCAAAGTAATAATACCTTTAAACATTTAACATCTCTTTTTCAAATATACACAGGGTCAGATGGATACAACATTATGAAACATTTATAATTTAAACGTTAACAAAGTGCTTATGAACATGTTTTGATCAGACAATTTTAAAATAACATGTAGAAATGTATGCTATAGTACGTGGAAATTTTGTTCAACATTTTCTTTCTGATGAATTATAATTATTTATTGATGACACATATCATTTGATCCACATTGCTTGAAGGAACAGTGACACACAATAGTCCTAGTTGCACAACAGTAGATATTCAAACCCACATAAGACAGGCATGGTGAGACTATGTTTACCTTATACTGTACAGTAAGATAGTGTACTTGTACCAAAACACACAAACTATAATTTATTTAACAATTCATATTGTAGTGATCATGATTTATTCATGTTTGCTTCTAAGGAACCATAGTACTATTATACTAGTTGGCCAAATTCAGAAATTCTATTCACAACTTAGAGCAAAATATAATTTCATTATTTAATCCCTGAATTATGCAAAACAACGCTTTTCTTTCATATTCACAAAAGGCACTGTTTCCATATTAGAAAAATGTAGAACTCAAAATTGAGCACAATTTGTATTATTTTCAAATCAGCATGAAATGATTATCATTGTGCCATTTTCTTCTCACTGCCTCATCCAACATCACTCCTGCATGTAAGAAGCAGCGAGGTGTTTCCTATTCCCACATTAATGCAGTGGTCACATATGTTTGTTCAGTTATAAAAGCTTTGAGATAGAGAAAAATAAAATTTTAATGCAAGTTTAATTTTAAAATGTTTCATATAAATATACATTTCCTGTAGTGTGCTTTTCTGATCTTTCAAAGATCTTAATAGAGTATATTTGCATATGCATTTTTGGTTTCTCCTCTAAGAACTACATATATTGAAAAACCACATTCACTTTATAAAAATACATATCTATAAAATACAAAAGGCCACATGCTGCTTTTCTTCTTCAATTTCTTGTGCTTCTCTTAAATAGTCTTTTAAAGCTCAGTGAATCTCATTTCAATATTAATTATAACATCTTAGCCTTAGTGCTTTTCCTCTGAGGAAAGCCAAAGCACTTTTCAATGAAAAAAATCAGCCATCAACCAGGACAAATATGTGAGGAAGAACTTCATAAATGAAAAGTCAATTTAAACTAGAAAGTGATTTGAATTCATACCCTTTTCAATCAAGCAATAGGGAAGGAACCAATTTTTCACTGACTCTAAAATTTTGCAACAGAAGATAAAGGTAAACTTCTCCACCTGAGACCTTGTGATTCAAAAGCCGTATGAGAAAGGGGTAAGAATAAGAATTACACACTAAACCTGTATAACAAGAATTACACACTAAACCTGTCCACATGAAGCTGGCAAAATAGATGATAGCATGTCAGGCATGGCTAAATTCATTCCAAGGGGCAAAACTTTTCAAGTGACACATTTCTGGGCAGTGCATACTGATCAGGAAGCTCAGAAGCACAGCAGAAACACACACACACACACGCACAACTGTTTGTCCCTCTACCTTGTGTATAACAATTAAATACACACTTCTTTATATTGAAAAAAAAAATACCCCGTGATTGAATCCTTCCTCTATCCGTTGGCAGCATAAAGATTTTAGGTCTTCATGCTTTTACGTGCAAAGTGATGACACTGTCTCGCTTCTTTTAAGATTGTGACTTTATAATTAATCAAGGAGTATACACATTATTGTAAGTTGGAGTTGTTTATTGAGAATATTTAATAAATGATAAATATCAGTATATTTACATAGATGTAGCCAAACTTTTAAAAATGGACATACTTATTTACTTGAATCTAATTTTCTTGGTTGAAATGTTATTTTATTAAATGTTTTAAGAAATGGTTATGTAAATGTTCATCAGATGATAAAATTATTTTAAACCCAGTCATCTATTTCTATGTTTATTGTTTTGGCATCATATTCCTTGGACTGTTTAAGCATAAAATCAAGACCCAGTCCTCACTCATCCTTTTGTATTTGTCTTTTGAAGATACATAAATGTAAATGTTATTTTATATTCAAAGATAAATATTTCTGCATGCGTGTATACCTATTTTAGTTTAAATTGAATATTCCTATGTAATAAAATATGTACTCTCAACTATTTAAAGAAACTTTTGAATCTAAAAGGTATTATGAAAAACAAGGGAAATGTTAATAGTTATTGATTTTGATTAAGAATGGATTAAGGAGTGGTAGTTTGTGTTAATGGATGGTAAATCACCAAAATCATTCAAAAATCAAATAATAAATCTCTATTATATACTTTCAAGAACAAAAGCAGCCCTCTTCTTGAAAGTCCTTTTAACCTTCAACAGGTCTCAGAAGAATTTTACTATTTTGATCTTCATTCTTTTGATACTTTCCCCCTAAGATAATTGACAAGATTGCCTTCATTTCTCTGATAATTTATGCAACAATGGGGTCAACTGCAGAATAGCACACATAATACACCGTGCATGAACATCACCAGTTCTCTTTTCTGTTTCCTGTCCTTCCGCAGAGACTGTTCACTCTGATAGAATAAACTGTTACACATTAATTTCATCATGCAATTCTTGTATGATTTCCAGCCTATTTTGTCCCTCCTTATTCTTCTACATTTAAATAACGTTAGGAACTTTTAAGTAGGTAAATGTCAGTCGCATCAGTGGGATGCTGGTGACATTGTGTGCTGTTATTTATTACAAAGTATGAACCACGTTTATGACCGTGATCAATAACAGCTCTACTTGGAAACAATAACTGCACTGTCAGATTATTGAAATACACTAACTTCTAAAATAATAGCAAATGACACACCTTTATAGTTTAAGACCCATGCACTTTATAACAACACCAACATTGATTTTAATCAAATATCTCATTTTATGCTGTTGCATTTGACATATTTGATTCATTTCTTCATTGGATAAGCATGGATTAGGAACTCAATCCTCAGCGTGCCAGTATACAAAGGGGTGTGATGACTCAGGGTGATGCTGCAGGGCAGAGTAGAAGTAATGATGTTATCAAGGGTGTTGGTTTAAAAACAAATTTAGCCACCTCTTTCTTTTCTCTCTCTTGAGACTCTAACTTCTGTCACAGAAAGACGCAAGAAGGCCTTCAAAATCTAGTGCCTTTTTTCCACCTACACAATGAATAGCCAATTGATTTTTATTTATTTTGAACAATTCTGTATTAGTATTTTGTTACAGCAGCATAAAATTGACAAAGACACAAGGGAATGCATTGATTTTGCCTGTAATCCTTGACCTGAATAAGTTATATGTCAAAACGGTAGAGGGGAAAGAGTATTAACAGAATTTCTCCTGCATGCTTATCCCTGCCTAGTAGAAGAATGTGAATGAGCCAGATAACCCTGGAGACCACAATGTACAAGCATACTTCAGAACCTGTGATTCTTTCGGGTGAATGTTTTGGGTAATTATATAATGACTCTTGTCTTAATACCAGCATGTAAGAAAAATGTGCATTTTCTGCCTTGAAGGTTATGTTTAGATAACTATTATTATTGGTACAAAATGATCAAAATACATAATGAATATATACTTTTTTTTAAGATGCACTGCCATTAATTCTCCTCAAAATACCCCCTCCCAATTTCAAACACATTTCTCATATCCTTCTTGCTACTCATTGAAGCAGTTCTGGAATTCCTTATTCAAGAGTGTCTTAAATTGCACTGCCAGTGGGTGCCATGAGTTCCTGATCCTAGTCCAAACATTCTACTACTGTTCAAGGTCCTTCTAACTCTGGAGAAGAGGCAGTGGTCACATGATGCCAGATCCAGTGAATAGGTGAATGAAGAACATAGTAATGCTTTCACTTGACTACCTATCTACTGGTTCCCACTTGGCAACAGCACCCACTGCATCTCATTTTCACTACTGAGGACACTCACAGAACAGGACTCCCTGGACCCCCTCAGACAGTAGCAAAAAGCAAAAGCAGTGAGATTAGTGGGTTTGAAGTGAAGGAGACTATTTTCAGGGGGTTTTATGTTAATGCGTTTTTTATTGTAATCTTTAAAAATGCAATCATTCTTCATGTTACCATCACCAATTGTACATCATCATCTTGTATCACAAGTAAAGGAGATTCTGGCTGTAGATGTCTAATGAGTCTTTGGATATTGGTGTCTAAATATTTGATGAAAAGGGAATCAATCTTACATGATTTCTGGCAGAAATATTTAGGATTAGATAAATATGGTGTATGAAACATCTATCCACAAAAGAGAACTGTGACTCAGCCTAAAGATGGACTCCTATTTGTAGGCATAGTTTACAGTGGTTAAATATGTTCAATATAAGGAACATTTTATAACATATTTAGTTATACAAGTTATATAATGGATCAAAACAAAACCTTATTTTTTTAATTAAAGATGTTTTAAAAGTAAACATTTAATATTTCAACAAGTATTTAGTTAACAGCAATGACATACTAGACTTTATTAAGTCAACAAGTGTCACATGATCATTGCTTTTGTGATATATAAAAGGGTATGGATGTACATGCACCTGTGATTATAGCAGCATAATTTGTAATAGCTAAATCTTTGAAACAATGCAAACTCCCATCAACTGAAGAATGGAGAAAAAATATTTTTATATAATGGAGTACTACTCAGCCATAAGGAACAATAAACTGGAAACTTGCAGCTAAATGGATGCAACTTGAGACCATACTCATAAGTCAAACAAATCAAACCTGTATGTGTAAACATCATATTGTTTCACTAATATGAGAAGTTGAATGAGTAAATAAAATCCAAAATGTGTGATAGATATTGTGAATTGGGAAGAAAGTAATGACAAGTTATTATGAAGGAAAGAGGAAAGGAAGAAAGGGAAAAATATATGTATACACAAGGTAGTTAAGATAGTGAACTTGGGGCTGGGGATATAGCTCAGTGGCATAAGAGCCTGCCTGGCAAGTGCATGGTCCTGAGTTCGTATCCCCAGTACCATAAGAAAAGAAAAGAAAGAAAAGATAGTGAACTATCTTAACTAGTTTCTCTTAGTTCATGGAAAAGTTTGTGCTAGTATTGTCTGGACAAGATATCAGGCCTATATCTTATATTGAAAATAACTGCTACAAAGACAACAATACACTATGAATTAATTATTGTAAATCTCCTGCTAACCTGTTTTGAAACTCTGTTTTATTGTTATTATTATTTTTTCTATTAAAAAAAGAAAAGAGTATGGAAGTGGCGACCATTTTAGCAATGAATTAGAATTATAGTTGAAATAAACTTACAGAGCTTATGTTACGGAATCATTATTACTTTAGCAGCCATTTAAAACCTGTTTAAACTGAAACTTTGAAGACACTTGAAATTTAACGCTAGCATGAGTGTCAAAGAAGGTAAGATCTGCTATCATTTATTTTTTTTCCTTGGTGGGATGATATTTAGGTTAAAAGAATGCATTCATCCATGTAACAGCAAAGTAAAATTCTTCTCAATATTAATGTTTGTTATCAAGCTTTTCTGAACTCTGTTAACTCAAGTGGTCTAGGGTTGAACAAACTCTAATGCCAGATGGAGAATCAGAAAAAGTGTGTGAGACTTTAATTATCTAAAAACCCAAACTGAACTGCTACCCATGATACCTGGGGATTTTAATGAAGAGCATACATATGTTCTCTTTCTAATTGAAGATGAACTTCATTTTAATGGATTTAATCCCCTCAGAATTTCAAACATAAAAAAGAGAAGCACTGAGAGGAATTTTTTAAAAACCAAAATAAACGTTGCCATAACATTGCCTGTTGAATAGAAAATTATCGGAAAGGCAAATTTTTTCATTGAATATGTATGACATCTAGAAGTTAAAATATCAGACATCAAATATTATACTTATGCGTTAGTTATCAAAAACTGGTAACTAACCCTAATGTTAGTGATTTATATAAGAAAGTATAAGATCTACAGATTAAAAAATATTATTTTTAAAGTTAGACTTTATGTAACACAACAATAATAGTAATAATAGTGTTTCAAGGTAGAAAATTATTAGATGTAGCTCTGAGAAAATCTGAAGTTCTGTTTTGTAAGCCAAGAGATCATAACACTTTTAAAAGAAGAAAAAAAATTGCTGTTTTAAAGTGAGGACATCAAAGTTAAGAACACAATATTAATATGAATGTACCTCAATGTTATAAAATATGAACTTTAATTTGAAGAATTTCTGTGTAAATAACTAGAGTAAATAACTAGAGTAAATAACAAGAAGGTTTGGAAGCCTTCTTGTTGCTGAATTGTAAGTCTGTATACACACTATCAGAACATATCTGTGCCTAACTAAAATGTTGCTCTGGGAAACACATGTCATGGAGTTCCTAAGAAGGAAAGTGCAAATACAAACAATCCTAAAGAAAAAATCTAAGGCCAGGCACAAAAGCCAATGTCAGAAACAAAGTCAATTAACATTACAAAAAGAAAAAAATCACTGGTTTGAAATTCTGTATGGATTTTTTGTTTTTGTGTTGTTTTGTTTCTGTCCTTCTTGTTGTAATACGTTACTTTTTCTCTTTAAAAGGAAAAAGAAAAAAAAAATCAGGGTTCAAACATGGGTAAAGGTAAGCATACAAAGGGCCTGAAGTGAGCAGTCACTGGATACCCGAGAACGTTGGAGGTAGCAGTACAGACAGCCGTTGCCAGAACCACGTAAAATAGACAACACAAACAACACAACACAGACCGGTGAGACTGTTGCTTACATGGTGTGCAATGAAAGCTGTGACAACTTGCGGCTGCCAAACACTTGCTTTAACTAGAACTCTCAATATTCTGGTTGCACATTCAGCAAATTTTAACTATGCGTTCATCAGTACAACGCTGAACACAAGCAGTCGCTACACACTAACACATTCTTTTGTATTTTCGTCAATTGTTCTCTCTAAATAACAATGTTAGTGGATACTCTGAAACTGCTCAACTGCAGGCCACTTGGATGACATTAATTTTCCCAGGAGACTTAAACTATGGGAATATGCACAGTCAGAGGTAAGTTTATCCAGATAGGAGACCTCCTGAGTATCTATATAAGTGTTCTTATGATCTTGACCAAGTGGGAGCCTAAGTAGCAATCACATTATGACCTTTGCTTTGAAAGAATGCCACTATCTTTGGGGCACTTTGTTTGAACCTGCACTTCTGAATTTATTTCCACTTTAAATACACATTAGCACACCTGTGCCAGGCAGTGTCCCATTACTGTAGTACATTACCTGAGTAAATTAGTGTAACAAATGAAAAAGTTTACTTTGTCTCACAGTTTTGGAGGTTTCAGTCCATGATCGATTTGCCACATTCTTTTATAATTATGACAGTGTATTAAGGAGGCCACATGGCAGAGAAAACTCTACTCATTCCTGCTGCAAAACAAAGAGCAATTGAAGAGTGCCCTGGGCCCCAGTATCCCCTTTATGAGCACTCCCTTAAGGACCTCCCATTAGACCCCAACTGGAAGAGGTCTACTGCCTCCCTAGAGGGCCTGGATGGGGACTTTGCCTTTAACACATAGGCTTGGTAGATATTTAAAAGCCAATATATAACATTTATTCAGATTTCAACTTTCCTTGTGCTCTATGATAAACACATTAAGAATTGAGAATCACATGCAACTTAGAATTGATTAATGCTTTTCTAGATAAAGGGAACCTATGTAAAAGAGATTAAGATCTGGCATTGGCCACCACAAAATTACAAAATTTCCCTTGCAAATGTGGTGCAGTATTTCCATGGCATAGTAAACAATAGACACTGGGCTCACTACAAATAAGGTAACCGTCGCAGTAGTAATGTTGATGTAAATAATCAAAGACTCTCATTTGAGAGTCCTGTCAGTAAGAAAGCAACTTGGGTAACTTCCTCCAAGTTTAATGGTTTCTATCCCCCAAACTGACACTGGTAAGAAGTATCACATCCTTTGGTTTGAGGATGAACTACAATATACATGAATGAACTCATTTATTGCATTAAGAAAGAATGTAAAACTTGCCTAATTGTAAGGCTTCTGTACAAAATACTTGGTAAAAAAATACAATGTTGCAATGTCACAATCCTGCCAAAATACTAATCAGAACTTGCTTAATTTAACTCCTTTAGATTACTGAGGAATGTTTCATGGATGCAGATACATAGTATTTGGAAATTAGAAGATAAACCAATTGGGCTGGGGATATAGCTCAGTGGAATAAGCGCTTGCCTAGCAAGCGCAGGGTCCTGAGTTCGATCCCCAGTCCGCAAAAAAAAAAAATAAATAAATAAAATAAAATAAAGAAGATAAACCAATTAAGTTATATTGATAAAAATATTAAAAACAAATTTTGCCAGAATTTTAAGTTTTTTCAGAGAGTTTCTAGTATTTGAGGGATAATATTTGTTCTAATATTTGTTCTAATATTGTTTCTAATATTTGAGGGAAAAATGTTTATAATTTTAAAACTATTGCATAGCTGAAGCAAACGAAAGCAAATCAAATGAAATATTTATGCATAATGTTTTTATTTATATATTTTAATCAATGTCTCTCCACTTCATAATGTTTGTTATTGCATATTTATTCCCTGATCATTACTTTTCCATTTTACATGGAAAATATTTTGTTTTTACAACCGGGTCTCCAAAAGCTCCTTTTTCAGCATCCTTTCCTTAACCTTAATTAAATGAATGCATTTGTATATTTATTGTGCCACTTTCACCTCCAATAAGAAATATATTACAGATCACTTAAACTCTACACCATTTCTTTAAGCACATTTATGAAATAATCTGCTATGTTAAATTTTTCTATTTTATTGGAATCTTTCAACAGCTCTTTTTGGTTTCTTTTTTTGCTAAATTACCCTTGCTAGTAAATGACCGTGAAGACTTCTCAAGGACTGGCAATATGACAATGGAAAATACAGTGAAAATTCTCCTGGAATAAATATCTTCTTCATCGTGATGAAAGACCCCACACTGGTTCACGCTCCGTCATGATTCATCATGATTGTGACAACAGAATGACAATGCTGGGGGCTACGAAGCTCCCCTGATGGCTTCATTGGAGGTGAAAGCGGCCCTGGAATGACGGCGAAGGTTCCGTACGGGAGGACAAAAGTTATATTTTCTTGTTCCTTTTGTTTATTTTTTATTGTCTTAGATAAAGTAATTAATTATCTATTGTGAACAACTTTGAAATTTGAACATTATTATGGACAAATAAAATACTAGATTGTGTAAATTAAAACCTTCTATATTATTTGTTCTTTGGTATTGTCTTGGTTACTTTTCTCTCACTGAGACAAAATACCCAACACCCAAAGTTAAGGAAGGAAGGAAGGAAAGGTTAATTTAGCTTACAGTTTGTGGAGGTCTCAGTCCATGCTTGGCTGGCTCAGTGGCAGAGTGGCACATGGCAGAGGGTAAACGTTCATGGTAGCAGAGCACAGCAAGAACAACCAGCAAAAGGGAGGAATGGTGGCAAGCAGCCTCTTCTCTTCCCTTACCTTGTAAACGGCCTCCCCCCACCGAGGGGGGTGTGTAGCACTCAGAATCACCATGCCCTCTTCTTCCACAGGCTCAAGATGTATACAAAGTAAGCACCTTAGCTTCCTCCTGAGTCACTCAGCTAAACCTCTGGACTCCCCAAGTTGATACAATGTATCAACCATAACAGGTATCGTGACTGGCAGTTTGTTAACTTGGTATCTCAAATGTCAGGGCTCCTCATACCGCCGCTTCAGCCTTAGCAGTGCCAGGTAAGGAACTGAGAAGCCGTCGGGGAGCGGTGAGTCCAGACTGAGTGGGAGCCCTGGTCATTACCCCTCACACAACGGCCTGGCTGCCCTTCCTCTTTGTAGCAGGAATATTTAGGGAGCTGTCTTGGTTCCTAAACTACAAACTCTGTTTCCTGACTGCCAGAGGAGATTCCTTTAGTTGTTCCACTTGGTATTCCACTGATCTTCCCTCTTTTATTTCTCTTGCCATTTACCCATCTAACTCCAAGGACATGGTGAGTTTAAATACCTCCTATAGTTGATAGTTTCTTAAAATTTAAAACAAAAAACATAAAATATACGCACGTTTTTCTTTTTTAAGATATAAAATATACATACTTTTTGACAAAATACACAACTTTTTACATCAGTGTTTTTATTTTACTTCTCTGGGAATTCTTAAGAGCCTCCTTAAACATACGTAACCACCTCGATCAAATAGCCGAGTGCTACACAGGACACAGCTGTGCACACTGCGCATGTTCGGGAGAAAGGAAGAGAAAACAAACGTGCGAGCTCAGCAGGACAGGTTTATGCAGAACAGACCTGAAAGGAACGGCCCTGGCGCTTAGTCCAGACCGGCTTTTCTGGTACAGGACAAGTGCACTTTTAAAATGCTCATGAGGAGAGAGTTCAGAGAAAGGGAGTCCTGGCTACTGGGCAAGCTTAAGGCGGGAGGAATTCAGGGAGCAGTGTTCCCTACCAATAGCGGGGGGGGGGGGGTTGGATGACGCCGGGAGTTATGGCGTCCAGCGGCCTACCGGGCCTCACTGACCCTGCTTAGCCATCTTTTGTAGGTGCAAAAGCATCACCGGGGGCAGGGAGAGGCTTAGCATGGCCTCTGGTCAGCCGAGGATAGCAGTGGTCAGCTTGCTTCAGGGCTAGCTTTACATTCATGGTGAAAAATCTCACAGGTGTACCCACCTCCTCCCCAACGTTTTTCATGTTTCTTCTCTCTGTCTTCTGAAGTGTGCTTTTTGCATACATCCATTTCCTACAATGTCTTCTTTCTTTTTTGCTTTCTAAGTCTTAATTATTTAAGAAAATAGTAAGACTTAAAAATGAATGTCAAGGATTGAGGCATTATTTCCATGAATATTTATCCACAGCCTGTAAAGGAAAACATATTCATTTTTGTCAGATTAGATTGAAAACAGAGGCCAAAGTCTACTTTTATTCAGAAGCCCATACTGCAGAGTATCTCCGAGACTTTCCTATTGAAGCATCACTTCTTCATGGATCATAAACCCCTGTATGTTTAATCAATAACCATCAGCTTTTGCATATATTTCGTTCTACAAAAATTCCTCCCTAAATCCACATTTCTTCGCAGAAAATGTCTATTTCTCTGCCCCTTTTACAGTGAAACTCCTTGACAAGGCGACAGTTCCAGGCAGGAAAGAGTAAAGGACCAGACACAGTAGCCCAGGTTATCCCAGGTGGCTACTTTACTAACCTAATCAGTGCCTGTAAACCAACCAAGTTGATAATATGCAATTTAATTATGTTCTTCTGTAGTCACAAATTAATGTGACTTATTCTGTGTTTTCTCTCTTATGATCATATGCTGTCATATGTCATTTCTTCCCTCTTTTGTGTGTGTGTGGTGGAACTGAACCCAGAGCCTTCACATTGGGCTACATCTGGAGCTCTTTTAATTTTGTGGATCATATTGATGTGCTAAATTGTCTGGGTTGAGTACCTATTTTTGATCCTCCTGTGTCAGCTTTCCAGATGCCTGGGATTACAGGCATGCGCTCCCGTAACTTCCTGTTACTTCTGTTCGTTTCTTGAACTCAGGTATTACTTTTGTTCTTGAAATTCATATGACCCTTCTTATCCTACCTATATAATGAGTAATTTTCACAGAGACAATTCATAAATCATTTCTACTCCTCCTATTCTTTCCCTCTTTTATGAGAATAATAGTACATATATAGTTATCTAATTTATCTGTCATTTAATTTCTAGAACATGCATTCCAGAAAGGAAAATATGTTTCTGTTTTGTCCTCTGCTATATTTCCAGTTTTAAGCATGATGTCTCTCTCAGAGCACAACTGTATGATTTTTTTTCAAAACCTAAAAGCAAAGAGTATCCCAGTGTAGTAGATTGATAACTGGTGGTCAGCTTATCACCCCAAGCTGAACTGAGTAGCCATGGTGCTGAGTGTGGGAGGCCCACCTGGGGACTGTTGCAGACAGCATAAGAGGCAGACCTGGAAAAGAAGAAGGAAAGGTTTTTGGGAACTAAACAGGCTGTTGGGAGCTGAGGGAGGCTTTTGGGAGCTGGTAGAAGCTGTGAGGAGATTTTGATTGTTTTGGAGGAGCTCATAATGCTGATTTTCCCGATGAACTTGGCTGTTTTCACCCTGACAGGAGCTCAGGCACTAAGAATGGCTTCAGTTCACTTTGGGGGAGCTCTGGTCCTCACTTTGAGCGTTGCTTCCTGGCTCCGGAGGGGAAGAAAGTGCACTGCTGGTCTCCTAGAGAAGCTTGCTGCCTTGCTTTCCCTGATGGGAACTTGGCCATCTTGATCATCGAAGGAACTCCGGACCTCACTGTTGCTGAGGATGGCTGTGGTACCTTTCGGGGGATCTCTGGTTCTTCTGAGCATCTTTTCCTGGCTCCAGTGCAGATCCCTTGGCCTGCTAGCACAGCTCCTTCATTCCGATGGCACAAACTTTGTAGATTCCCCCCTTGACCTTTGAGCCCTCCCAGCGCAGATCCATGAAATAGGCCTGCATGAGATACTGTTATGGGCTCTGGGCTTCCAGTTGGATTCATGGGAAGCATTGTTGTGAGCTCCAGGTCTGAAATTGGACTTGTGCAGAACGTTATCACAGGATCCAAGCCATCACCTAGATTCTTGGCCTATAGTGTGTGGACGCATTTCATGAACTCTTTTGTATATCATTCTTTGGGTGACTATTATAAATAATCATATAAAATATGTGTCCTGTATTATATTGTTTTTCCTTGCAAAATTAAGCCTCAAACCAACACATCCAGTACCTCCAGAACATCCCCTTGTTCTCCCTAGTAATCTAGAGAGAGAGCCTTAGTTCCATATTACGAGGTCCTGGAAATGATTAAGTCTCCTATAAAACAACATACCACTTAATACAACTTAGGTACATCCTTCTGCACACTCTAAATTATGTATATATGTCTCATGACACCTAATTTAGTATGAATGTTTCATAAAGGACTGTTAAACTGTATTTCTAGAGAATCAGGAAGAGTGAAATATCAGTATAAAGTTTAAGTACAGACACACTTTTCCCCAAATATTATTTTCTTTGCTAGTTTGTTTATAGTGCTGGGGATCTAACTCGGGGGCATGGATGTGTATAAAAAGCACTGTAGCATTAAACTTTGCCTCTGACCCCCTAAATACTTTGATCCCTATTTTGCCCTGCATACAAAGTACCGGTTAAGCACTTTTCCCTAGGAAGTACTTGTCCATACATTATCACTGATATATTATTGATATTTAACTCTTTCATAAATTATTTTGTTAAATATTTTGAGAGTTAATGATTATATTATATATAATATTTAATTTTCATATTTGCCACAGAAATACGCATACATTAGGCTTACGGAGATATAATTTTGGAGCTAAATTCCCTAACTACTAAGCTACCCAGCTAAGATATAGCAAATATAATATCATCCTATAGAATAGATATTTTTGGACAACTCTTATAATCCACTATTTTATTTGTTTAATCCTGCATCAAACTCTTTCTGTATAAGAAAAATTCCAATCACACGTGTATATATTTATTGAATTTATATAATTTTGCTTTTATATATGCAATAACAAGTTCAGCTGGAACAGCTGGCACACATTTTCAGTTACTTCACTTTTCCTGGAAGAAGTTAATCTGCTTAAGTGTAGTAATTCTGTCTCCACTCTGGCTACTTATACAGTGTATTTAGAGTCTCTTCATGAATCTTTATCATATATTTTAAAGAAATATAGCAACTCATCCACACAGTGCATTTTATACCCAAATATAGTTTTTATAAAAATTTTGAGTTTATGTTAAGCATTACTTTATTGTAGCAATAAACCTTCATTAGACTTGATCACGTGACTATATAAATAACCTATTTAATCTCTCAAACCTGGCAAGAGAAACAAGCTTACAAAGTGACAACAATAAAATTCTTCAAAACAAGGAAAAATTCAAAGTTTGTCGAAAAGAAATTCATGTCAAGTGGTTTAAATAGGATCTACTTTCTTATTAAAATATCAAAACTTTGACAAGTGAAAAGAGGTAAATAAATACAGTCAATATATAAATCTAAGCTTTGAACATGAAAAGGACTACAATGGCTTTGTGGTGTGGACTTCTGATTTCACAGAGGGGATTTGCTGAGGCGGGTTTTTAAAGTCAGCACTCCTTGCTTCAAATCCTTTGGATTTTACCTAACTCAAAAGTGGTAGCTTTTAAAAAGTGACTATTATACTAGGAAAAATTTATTTAATTAATTGGTAACCATATTGCTACTGGATTTGGGTTTGCTGGGGTCTCCTTTTACAGATGGTGCTCTAGTTTCTCTTTGTACAAAGAAAAAGTTTTCTAAACAAATAATTGGTTGAGACAAGCACAAAACATAGCAAGGCTTTATATTTATCAAAGATGGGAAAAGAAAAGGAACATGTTCTGTAGAGCGAGTTCAGGCCAACTAAAGGCAGGAAAAAAATAACTCTCTATAAGACCACCTTGAAAAAGAGCACAGTGACCGAAAGCTAAGCTGCAGCCATCTCTCCTTATTTGTATGTCCTGCTACTCACGCTGATGGCAAACCTAGGTCATCCTATCAAGGTCAGCTAGGGTTCTCAGGAGAAGAAACAAAGATGGTACTCTGCGTGCTTCCAATTGCAGGACTTTTGATAAACGTTCCTCAGCATGTATCTTAGAATTTTGAAATTCATAAGTCACCCCACTTTCCCAGGCATTTTGCCACACCCTAATCTCTTACTTCAAAATTTATTTTGAAATTTACCGAAAATACAAGTTTATGCACGTGATTCATAAGATATCTGTCACCACTATTTAACTGTATTATTAGAGCATTTGGGCAACTTTTTTACTCAGTTGGAGCTATTATTTGTAAACCCATAAACACTGGCTTATTAAGAGCAACAATTTCTCATAGCTGTCAAGCTAGGAAGCCCAAGATCAAGATGCTGAAGACTCTGCTTTCCTGATTTATAGAACACACCTCCAGTTCTGTCCTCATAATGTGGAAACAGGAATAATCTCCCTAGGGATTTTTTTTATATGGGAACTAACATCATTTTAGAGGCTTCCTTCACATTTACTTTATCTTCTGTCAAAGACTCTTTCTCTTACTATTGTCACACAGGGAATCAGCTTTTCAGTATATGAATTTTAAGGAAACATGCATTCAAACCACAGAAAGAGTCATGGGAAATATATAAATGAATTGCTGTAATATGTGTCAAATATTTCACAAATGATGAATTCTATATCAATTTAATGCATCAACAAAATAATTTTCAAACATTGTTCAAATGTTATAAAAATTAAAGCAGGCCGTGGCTTTTGGCTTTTAGGAAAACCAGCTGTAGTTTGCATCTGGCTCACAGATCATGTCATAGACTTCTATTTGAGTCAAAAGAGCTATCATTTTCCATCACTTCTGAGAAAGATTATCCTTTGGTTTCTTTTTGTTTGTTTTGTTAGACATGTAGCAGAAAATTTTACTTTTAAAATTTATATTACTTAAGCAGAGTATGGCAGTTAACGGTATGCAAAGTAAAGAAACTTGTTCCACAGAGCAAGTTCTGGCCAGCTAAAAGTTGTTTGATTTTGACATTGCCAATGCATTGGTGAGCAGGATTCTAGAGATGCCAAGGTGCATCATGCCAGCATGAGCTTGGAGGGGAGTGTAAGACTTTAGTCCCTCTCTGGCACTTTCTCTATCCTGCTCCCAAATAGCCATGAAATATCTCTTCCCCACTATGCCCTTCAAATCTGAAGTTTCTTTTTTTTTTTTTTTTTTTTTTAATTTTAGAAACATAAAAGTACAAAAACATATTGACAAACAGACACCCATTATCATAGAAAATAGTACAATCACAACTAATCTATAGACAAGGTGATATGGTCTCAACAGTAGTTGTTGCTTTATCCATTGATATCTTCAAATTGTAGATGTATGGACCCATATACAGACATGCAAATTT